>PVHP010009974.1:0-48911 GCA_004024765.1 Zapus hudsonius | reverse complement strand
TCTAGAGAATATGTATCATCTTTTACATATCGTTACAATTTCCTTATGTTAATCCTTTGTTTTAGCACTAAGATGACAATGTAATGATATCCCCAGGAGGGAACGCAGGTTACTGTGTTGGTTTGTCATGTGGGTTTTGGCCTTTAAATTTTGTTCCCACAAGTTTTGTGGGGATGAGGACTCTGGTTTTATTTGCTTTCTGTGTCCTGTAGTCCTCCCATCCCCCAAGAGAATACCCCCTTGCCAGTTGCAGCTACTTGACCTTGGATAACAACATGACACCCCATCTCATTTTTACTTTTGAACGTTGGCCTTATAATCAAATGTAAGTTATATATATATATATATATATATATATATATATATATTTGTACTGACGAGAATTTATAATCTGCTTTAACAGAAATAAATGTTCGTGGTAGAAAAAAAAAAAAGAATCTTGGCTATAGGCCCCAGAATATCTGTTATTTCCTCATAGGTCCAATCATTCATTTTGCACTTTAACACAGATTCATCTGTCTTTTTTACATTTGTATTTTCTGAAATATTGAATTTCAAATATAATATTAAACAGATTGTATAATGTATATAACACATACATATTTCATATCCATAAATATACATCCATGACAGGGTTTTGAGGACCAGTGGTGTACGATTATCATAAATGCTCAAAAGAATTGATTAGCAAGATGTTAAATGTTCTCTCTTGCTTTCAGTTTCCTGTGAGCCAAAGCAAAGAATGGTTTTAGGAAATCTTCTGAGCAAAACTGTGAACTGCAGTTCAAATATGACATCAGGAAGATACATAAGGACCCTGCAATCAAAGGTGAGATTCAAGAAAGTGTGAAAGTGATGTCAGAAAGTGGCAGGAAGGCTAGGAACTTAGTCAAAGGGGTTTGCAGAGAGATCTCATTGAGATTGAATATAATTAGTGGTAGGTAGTGAATAAGTATATTTTAGAGTCTAATTAAAAGATTAGAAGAGTCATGTGGATTTTAATAGAATCTATTATGATTCAACTAATTTTATAACTAAAAATTATGTTGAGTAAAACATAAAATGAATCTTTAAACTCCTGTGAAACATGTGTCTGTGATTAGAGGTGTGAAGGCTTATAGGGAAAATTTGAGGCTATTTAGCTCTGCATGTTGGCACACACCATGAATACCAGCACTGAGGAGGCAGAGGGAGGAGGATCACCATATGTACAAGGCCACATGACTACATAGTGAATTCCACATTAGCCTGGGCCTTACCTCAAAAATTAAAAAAAAAAAAAGAAAGAAAGAAAAAAGAAAAAGGAAAGGAAAGAAAATCTGGGGCTAGTAATGAAATGTTTCTTTGTCTCTCTCTTCTTTTCTTTCTTACTTGCCTTTCTCTTTCTTTCCATTGTTCAATCCCTTAAATCTCTAAATCTCCCAATGTTTCGCTTTTTCTCCCTTAATTTCTTTGTCTTGTCTTTCATTCTTTCCATTTCTGTTCATTCCCCTCTCTCAACAACAATATATCTCGGTTTACTCTGATCCAATAATACATCTATAGCCTTGATGCCTTTGTCTGGTTTTCTTACCAGTTCTTCTAACCTGTCATTCCATAAAGTATGTCCCTTGCCCTGTTCTCATTTTAGCATATATTGACTAATTCATCTGTTTCTCTCAACTCTATGGTTTTAACCTCTTAATTTTTGCTAGAACCTCAATTCTATATCTTAAAATTTTCTCTTCAACTCAAATTACACAGCCAAAAATGCTCGCCGTCCTATGTCAGTCTTATAGCAAACCCATCCAACATCACCTTTTACTTCTTTTCTTTTATTCCTAATTCTTCTTACACAATTGATTTCTACATCTTATCTATCATAACTACAAAATGTTTCTTAAATTATTTTGAAAATGAATCTTAATCTCTTAATCTAGAATGTCATCTTTCACTGGGACAATTGTAGTAAAAGACTCAGTAGTTCCATTATATATTATATTTTTCCTTCCAATCTATTATTAATATTGTCACCAAAATTGTGTCATTAAAATGGAAAGCAGATGATTCCACAATCCTGTCTTTTGCTTAAAACACTTCTGGTGCTTCTTCTTTGCCTGGGCAATAAATTCTAAAAATCATCACTAGGTTTCAAAGTTCTCATTGACCCTGTATCACTCTGTAACATATGATAAATACCTCAAAAAGTCAGTCACCAGCATGCCTGAAATTATGCCTTCCCTGTCACTTCACATGTTTTTGATCCAATCCTCCAAAACAACTTATTTCTCCACTTGGAAAATTCATCATTTTCCCCAAGACCAGCTAAAATGTTATCCTCTACTTCTATAGTGCATTCTATCTCTGCATGTTCAAAATTAATTTGGGATGTCTGATATATATATATATATATATATATATATATATATATATATATATATATATATACACTCTGGTTTATTTCACCAGTCATCATCATTTGTGTTCTCTTTTCTCCTGTCAAAATGTTATTTCCTGAGGCTAGGGTTAGCACCTTTGCATCTATAGTGTCCAGCATAAGGAGTAATATTTAATTCTCAATATATATATATATAGATATTAAATGAGTTAATAATATATTTAGACATTAATGAAAATAACTTCCAGGGAACAATCGGTAATCGGTAGATTCTGATATGCTATGAGTGTTACTAAAGTTTTATATATATATATATATATATATATATATATATATATATATATATATATATATACATGATACTCGAATGTAACAAAATACTTCTTATTCTATATGAGCTAATATATTGTGGTAGTTTCAATAATGTCCCCCAATAGATTCAAAAGTTAATTATAATTATAAATTGTCTCCAGCCAGTTCTGGCTAGAGGAGGTGTGTCACCTTGGCTAGATCCTAGGGTTCAGCCCTAAGGTGTTTGGGGGGGGGTCTGGAATTCTAGCTATACATATGCAAAAATCAGTCTAAGTGCAAGCCTGGAGTTCCTTTTGTTTGCTAGTGTGGAATGTGCTTGCTTGCTTAAGGTGCTGGTGGTGGGCTTCTGTCTCTCTGCTTGTTTCTGTAAAGGGGAGCCAGCCTATTTTCCTTAACTTCCCCTGGGTTTGTTACTTAAATAAATTCTTTCCTCCCCAAAATTTTGCCTGGTTTGGAGATTCATCCCAGCTACATGTGACTGACTACAACATATTGCAAATCTGATTGTTGGAGAAACTAAAAATAGGGGAAGACCAGATATTTTTTATCCTTTAAAGTAAGGGTATCCTGATCAAAGTAAAACTAAAATTAACCACTTCCTATGAATGGGGCATTAAATTAGAATGGGAATATAGAATGTGAAAATACAACTTAATCACAACATAAATTTTAATTTTCCTAGTACCCATTTCTTTGGTTTTACACAGAAAACACTTTTATTATTTTAGACAATGTTGTCAGTGATGAATACATGTTTGTAGCTTCAATACAGGGATCTCATATTCTACCCATAACACTGAAAGGTAAAATAACCATCAGCTACATAATGAAGGCAAGGAAAACTGGAAGGGAGGGAAAGAGGGAAAAAAAATAAAGTCCAAAATTGTAGTTAGCTGTTCAAAGGGCCATGATTTAAACACACCAACTGTGCTTATATGAAACCATAATGTATACAGTTATTGCATGGTTTTGATTATTTTCCTTTTTCACCTCATCTACATAAATCATAACAATTAAGGTTCGGTTGAAATTCACTGAAAGTACAGATAAACATAGTTTATATTATTCTATCAATGTTTTATTGTAGTAACTGAACTCTGACCTGCCTATATTGCGTTCAAGTGGTCTCGGCTATAAGATCGTTAGCTTGGGTTGGAGGAAACAGAGTGACAAGAAAACACAGGGAAAATTGGTGGCTCCTTGAGGGCACTTCCTTCATGCTTGCTTCAAAGCAAGCAGTCACACAGTATTAAACATACATATTGCTTAAATAACCTTTTCTAATGGATACCTAAAATAAATATATCTATAGATAAAATTAAGTTGGAAGGTAGTAAGGAACATATTTAAAAGCATGTATTTTATTCATACAAGTAAGAAATAAGCTCTACAGGCACCATAAGAAATTTTAACCAGACATAATTTCTGGCAAAATTCAAACAAAGATAAAACTTCAATGTGAAGAAAGTCTTTCTAAGAAAAACTGCTTCAGTGAGATCGTGATTCAATGTTTGACAAATTCTATTGTTTTCTATTAAAAGGCTCTTAGCAGTGCTCAGCAGAAAGTCAAACCAGTTCAAGCATCAATATTTATTACTTAAATGGTACAGTGATGTTTATACAAAACCAAATCTGTCTGTACAATAGTCCTGTGTACACCCTGGGTGGGGATCAAGGTTTTACTGGACCTATAGGTCTTGAAAATGTATAATACTGCAGAAGTTATGTTGAGAGTGTAGACTTAACAAATAACTAGAACATGATGTATTAAACATCAATGCTTTTTGAACATTCTTTTTTAAAAGACCTCAAAATGTTAAAACAAAGAGGCTTTTGTCTTTCCAACAAAGTTACAAACCAGTGAAAGTATTAAAAGAAGTTTTGCATACTTTCTTTAAACTGATGCTCAGCATAACCCAGCAAATCAAAAACAAATAAAGAAAATAGCACATATGAAGTGCTTGTCATCACATAATAACAATTTTTTGTATGGGAGTCAAAAGGAATTTGGGTGTGGATATTATGCATTATTTGATAATTATGTCATAATTATAGAGAATACAGTATTTTTTAAAGAATTCATCTACCAGATGTGTCTGAAGTGTATTCAGGGTAATAACACACACACACACACACACACACACACACACACACACACACACAGAGAGCCCAAAGCTCGTGCAATTCCTAACCACCCCTCCATCCCATGGACTGATCCAGCAATCCCACTGAGGAGTGAGTTGGAGCCAGGAAGGAGGGAAATGGGTTTACTAACATAAGACATGTTCCATACTGTGTGTCTAATTTTTAACAATATTTTTTTTTAATTAAAAAATATTACAAGATGGATTTTGCCTAAATAATGACCTTACCTTTTGTTTGTTTTCCTGGGAAGCATTATGGTAAAATCACTGTGTATTCATCAACTTTATGGAATGTAAGAAAGAATGAGAAGTGCTAATGATCAGAGAAATGTGTTTGGGTGCTTATAGGTTTTAAAGATAAGAGATGAAAAAAGAGATGAATTGATCAATGCAGATGCAATTTCTCTCTCTCTCTCTCTCTCTCTCTCTCACTCTCTCTCTCTTCTCCCCTGTCTCCTTCCTGTCTGCCCCAGAATTCCACACATGGAAGCTTCAGACACCATGCATCCCTTACCATGAACACTGTCAGCTAAAGTAAATCTGCTTCCCGTAAATTGCTTCTTGACAGGTATTTAGTCGCAGTGACAAGAAACATAACAAATACACTTCCATAGGGAAATGTCATAGAGGAAAGCCATACATTTGCAGGAACACACAAAACCAGATTTGTCTGAATAGTTTGTGAAAAATATTCCATTGTAAAGAAAGAAGCTTGAAATGACCAAGGTAACACCATTTGTATTGAGGATGTAGTGTGCAGTGAGAAAGGCAGTTTCACAAGCCTAATCCAAATCACACTGACTGAAAGAGTTGCTCAAAAGAAGAGAGAAAAGGAATAGGGAACAATTGAATCATTGATAGGCAGTGCAAAGAATACAGGTATGTCTTTAAATCCCAAAGATATAGCTCCTTCCTTAGCAAGCTGAGCCTCTAACAACAAAGGAATCATAGGCCAATATCTCCCAGCTGTTTTCTCCTCACTGGAGTAATATCTTAGTAATACTCATTTGCTTCTTCAAGGAGAACAGGATCTTTCAGGATCTCAGCAGAAGCTTGAGGAAACTCTATTGTTTTCCCCAAGAAACACCTAAATCAGAATAAGCTGGTGCTTAAAGAGGACTGCCACCCAGTGTTCTCTTTTCACATAGAAAAGGTAAAAGAAGCTGTGATGGTTAAATTTGTCATCTAATCCATAGTAATCCTGGGCGGGCCTTCCAGAAGGAGACTAACATAAGGAAGCTTAAGGGGAAGGAGATGCTCTTCCTTCCTCCCCCGGCTGCCAGTGCTTTTTCGTGACTTGCACTCGCATCCTGCTCTCCTACCCTTCCTGAACATCAGAATCCAGTTTCCTCCGCCTCACACATTGGACTGAAGAGCAGCCACTCTCTAGGGATTCATCAGGCCTTCTGAGCTGGATTGGGACTGCCGAGACATCCATCTACGTGGACTGAACAGCTACTGGTTCCTTACTTGTGGGCCTACAGACTTGCTACTATTGGACTGTCGTAAACTATCCTAATAAATTCCCTTTAATTATAATCCATTCTATCAAATCTGTTTCCTCTAGAGAACCCTGACTAATACAGAAGTCCAGCTCCCTCCTTGAGCTTCCACCATCAGAATGCCCTTGGTGTAGGTGAAAGTGTCGGGGAGGGAAATTCTATTCCAAAGCAATCTCCAGAATCACTTGCTGCATTAATTATAGGTCTTTCTGTACTAGTTCAGCCCTTTGAGAAAAACATCTTTTGCTCTTATATATGTAAACTGAATTACTCTCCTGAGTTAAAAAAATAAATAAAGTAGCTTAAATTTCTCAGTTGAGGCTGCTAAATCAAAGGTGAATGTTATGAGGATTTCCCCACCTCCTTATCAATGGATAACTGGAGAAAGTTTAATAATTGGCAAAACAGAGGTTATTTTAATGCCAAGCATACCTGAGTAAAAATAATCCCATCTAATATTTGTAAAGCTTTCACTTTCACAAAGAACTTCTTCCCTGCTTACTCATACACCAACTAAATAAAGCTGGCATTTCCTGATTAAGCTATTCTTTGACCCTTAGTTTCTACTGTACTTTGCTGCTGTGGTTCTGTGAAGAGTCAAATTGGGTGTTAAATGTAAGGCACAAACTCACAGACAGCAATTCAGCATGACAGTGCTTCTAATAGGAATACTTGGAAATGATTTGAATGTTTTGCCTGAGCAGAGATGAACAATGCACACACATTTCCTTGAAATCTCATGGAACTCTCTTCTGCAGGACATCTGTTTCTTCGCTTAATTGATCAGTTGATTGTCAGTTTCACTGCGTGTATGTTGTAGCAAATGATATAGAGAGGTATTTGTTCCACCTGTTAAAGCTACGTTTTAACCCTAGAGTCATCTCTAAACGTTAGTATTCTTAATACACTGTGTGATAAAATATTACACCATTTCCAAAGAACACCAGGATGTTTTTATGGCTTCATCCATAACTCAACTCATTTGCAAACATGGAATTAATAAAAAGAAAACACAATCAATTAGTTAAATGTTACCTGATTCACTACCAAACTAGATTTACTATAGGGCAAAGTAATTATCAAATCCTAGCTATGCCAGTGTTTGAGGCCAATCTACACTGAAAAGAAAGGGCAGTGGCATTACATTTCTTAAATTTACATATTTAAATTGAAGTCATAACCCTGGGGTTTAACATAAGACTCTAAAGTCACTGAAGTCATGACAAAGGGTAATGGATGGAAACCAGTTTGATAGTTTTCTATTTGGAAAAGTTTTTGAGACCCAATTAAAATATTAGATAGGAAGATACAAAAGCAGAAGTGAGAGACATCACCACACTAACTAGCTTGGAAACTTCCACAAGGTCAATTGCTCTGTTCACTCAGCAAATTTTGCCTTCTGCTTCCTAATGTTGTGAGAAGTAAAGCAGCAGCATCTGATAGTATTTGTCAACATTTTTTTTATTTAATTGAAGTTTATTTTAACTGATAAAATGAGCATATAAATGCACATATTGATGGGTGTTGTGGTTTGAATGTAAAATGCCACCCAGGTCTCATGTGTGTGATCAGTTGAGCCTTAACAAAGAGTGCTGAATTGAGAAGGTTGGGAACCTTTAGAAGGTGGAGCCTAGCTGGAGGAAGTGTGTCAATGGTGGAGAGCTTTGAGGTGTTATAGCCTGGCTCCATATCTCCATATTCTGTTCTCTCTCTCTCTCTCTCTCTCTCTCTCTCTCTCTCTCTCTCTCTCTCTCTCTCTCTCCTCTTTATGCTGCAATGTGATACCACCTTCCTGCTCCATGTATGCTTTACCTATCATGATGAAATGTCAATTTAAACCCTGTTTCTTATATACATAAGCTGTTTTTGGTTGGGCATTTTGTCTCAGCAGGAAGAAAGTAACTGACACAATGGATTACTAGGTGATGATTTGGTGTGTGTGTGTGTGTGTGTGTGTGTGTGTGTGTGTGTGTATATATATATATATAGATAGATAGATAGATAGATAGATAGATAGATAGATAGATAGATAGATTGTGTAATGTTTAGACAAGGGGAAACTATCTCCACATTTGTCAGTTTTGTTTCAGTTTTTTTTAAAATATTTATTTGAAAAGAAGAGAAAGAATAGGTATGTGAAGGCCTCTTTTTTAAAAAAAAATTATCTTTATTGTCCAAAATTAGATACATTGATTGAGCAAATATTGTGTTGATATTCCCATTTCCCTCCACCTGTCCCCAATCCACTGGGTATCCTCCTCAGTTGGCACACTGGATCAACCCATGTGGTAATGGTTATGGATAACACAGGAGGCAACCAGTTTGCCCCCCTTTCTGTAATGTAGCTGAGGGGGATAATATCTCTGGGTAATCTCTCCCACCATGGCTCTTACAATCTTTCCGCCCCTCTTACGCTCAGTTCCCTGAGTCATTGAGGGTTTTAAGTCTGTTTTATTGTTGTTGTTGTAAACTTAAGAGTCTCTGTGCTTCTACTTTAAGTTGTGTTGGAAGTCGTTGGTGTCTATCTCATTGGCTTATCCTGGGTTGATTGATTGGCTATGGTTTAATATCTTATGAATAGTTATATACATTGTATGAGCAAATCTTGTGAAGGTGCCTCAATTTCCCTCCTTTCTGTCACCTACCCATTGGGGCCCTTCCTCGGCCTCTTGTCACTGCAAATGAACTGCAGACACATGCACCACTCTATGTGTATATGTGGATTTTTTTCTGTGAGTGTGGGTACTGGGGGATCAAACCTAGGCCACACACTTTTCAAGCAAACCATCCATCTCCTGAGCACAATATCAGTTTTTATGGTGAAACTTTCAATGTCATTTCCTCCAGATTTTTTAATATATAGCATATATAGTCACCCTACTGTACAATGGGATACCAGAATATCTTTCCCCATAATTATAACTTGGCAAACATTAATAGTTTTCCCCATTTCTCCTCCAACTCTACTCTTCCCATACTTCTGGCAACTGACATTCTTTGGTATGTGTCTTTGAATGACTTCTCAAACCTCTCTACATTTCTTAATGAAATGACAGATAGGAAAGGGATCACTAGAGTGGAAGACGGGCTGGGAAATGAGTCACCTGTTTACATAACAAACGTCTAACAGTAATATTCTATTTTTATTTTATAAATTCCCTCATGTTAATGAAAATACAATTGCAATCAACCATTAGTTAAGAATCCTTCTTAATGAGGGCTTTTATAAACGAGTATTATTTTGGGCCCTTTTCACAGTCTTCGAATGCCCTAACCAATTTAATGAATGTTGCTGCTTGTATGCCTTAACCAAGTTTACATATTTAGTTCTCTTCAAGTTCTACAGTTGGGAACTTTGGGTGAAATGTTGTTTAACTACTATAAGCCAGGCACTGGACAGGGCACAAAGAATGTGGCAGTAAACAAAGCAAACATTGATCGCTTTATTCACAAGCCATGCCATCAACTTCAATAACTGTCAACTTTGGTTGCACATTAGAGTGACTTGAAGGACTTAAAATATTGATGTCTTGGCCCCACTCCAGACTAATACATCAAATTCTATGAGTGGAGAGACTGTCCATGGTTATTTTTAAAGGTCTCCCTAGGTGATATGTACCCAGAGTTAAGAAGTGTTGGTCCAATTGATTATTTTTATTTAATCACTTGAAAATGTCCCAACGTCATATATGTAGACATCGGACATTTGACTTATATTAGAAGTTCTAAGACTGTTTTATGTTTTACACTTTTGTTTAAATAGATTGTTATAGCATTCATCTCTAACATGCAATACAATTTGAACATGTAAATGTCAACACAAGGTCACAATCCAAATACACAGCATAGCACTGTTATGCACACAGATGTTCATTACACATATTTTTGTATCCTCAACTTATACTACTTTTTGTGTTATGGTTATAGGTTTTTGGCACACATTGCAAAAAGCACATGTAATAAAACCTGATGATGATTGGTTTCTCTGGGAGCAATTTCCAGGAATGCCTGACCTCCCAGTACACCTATTTGGTGAGAACAAACTAACATGCCTTGATTTCAAAATAACAATATTACAGATTCAACAGTGATTGCCATATTTAGAATACATTCCTAAAGTGAACAGAGTGCAACCCCTAAGGTATAAAATGCATCATATATTATTCAGTGTATAATAAGGATATAATTCACTGAAGAAAATTCACACATCCCTAAATATGTTCTCCAAAACAATTCATCTTAATTAGTATTTCGGCAATAATATCTCTAAAACAGAGAAAAAAAGGTGTCACATCATTTGGTGAAAGGCAAAAGAGAAACATATTTGTTTTACTTCAGTATTTCTAAAATCCATCTTTTAAACCAAATGTACATGTGGCATATCCCAAAAAAGTCAAGATACTTAACTTTCTAAAATGTGTGTCCTTAAATTTAAAATAGAGACATTAAATTTATGGAAGGAAATGAATAATTTTAGATATGTTCTTACCTATATATCAGCATTTGCATAGGAAATACACATATATATATATATATATATAGAAATTCTGAGTTAATAGATTCTGAAGTGGTATCAAAAGTTGATGAGGCATTATTAAACAAAGCATCCATGGATGTTCAGACTAGTATCAAGCAAACTAGGAATTCTGTAAATCTGTGGACATGAATACTAAAGGAGGCAGTGCTTGATGTGTTCCAGGTGCAAATGGAAAGAGCTGGCTTGAATGCAATTTCTACAGTAAAAAAATGAGGAAAAATAACTTCTGAATCTTATTCCATTTACAAAAGAAAGCAGACATATACCTAAACAAATCTGGTATTATGCTAACAATGAGGGAAGTAGAAACAGGTGGAAAAGGAAATAGCAATGTCTAATTTCAAATAAATACAGTATGCTTATTTCAATAAAGATTGCTCAAGTGAGCTTCTGGAGGTTGGAATTGCATAGGAGAACAAAGGAAGAGACAGGCCATGAGAATATGAACAGTGCAATTTTGAGAATCAAAACAGGCAGCTGAGTTTGGACTATGAAAAGAAATTGAGTGCAATAACCCATAACTGGTCATAGATATCAACAAAATACTCTCGGTGTCTCATTGCTCTTCAGAAAGAAGTTCTTGCTTTTAGTCTTCAGAGTTAGTTTTGGCTTTAGGTTTATGGAACTACAACAGCCCATCTCTGGAGTTAAGTCATTTACTCTCATTATTATGTCTATAAAATCATTACTCTTTGTGATTCCTCATTAAACCTCACTCTCCGGCTTAAGATAAATGGGTCTAACAAAACATTGTCATTTTCTGAGAAGTGATGTTATACCAGTACTTTCTTGAAGCTGAGACAAAATACCTGAAATGAAGCAGCTTATGAAAGAAAAAGTGTTTAATTTGACCTACAGTTTCAAGGGAAAGCTCCATCATGTCAAGGAAAGCATGACAGGAGCAGGAATCAAATATCACATCGACACATCAGCAGGGAAGGAGTACAGATAGAAAACAGCATGTGGTGCCATGTTAAAACATCTCAAGGCATATCTCCAGTGCCATACTTTCTCCACCTGTGAAATGTTCCACAACCTTCCCTAATAGCACCACTTTGTTTTGGACCAAGTGTTATTACACTATGGGGGGATGGGGTACAGTCAAACCTGCAAAGATGTTATAATGACCACCATCTATTGTTTCATCCATATAATCTGTTAAGAAAATAAATGTTCTGAAATGAATCTGAAAGGTTATATTGTAATAACATACTTTATTTATTGAATTGATTATTAATTTTGATATTCTGGCCTGATATATTTAATTTTTCCAAGTAACAAAATTTAGAACTCAAAATATATTAAAAATAAATTTATAGTAAAATGAATAATGTTATCATCAAATATGGCTAAATAAATACAATGCATTTTTGTATTTATTTGTGAACAAACAGACTATGTGATTGGTCTCTGAGAGCAAATAATTACTCCATTCTTTCTAAAGCATATCCTATTTTTAAGGTATTGTTGCTTGAAGTAAAACTATCAATCTATAAAAGATAAGACTTGAAACCCACTAGAATAGTTGCAATAAAATTTTTTTTTAAAGTGTTCAGAAGATGTGGAAAAATCATAAAAGGACCCTCATACATTGTTTAGGGGCCTGTAAAAATTTTAAAGAACTCTGGAAAATTGTTTTGCAGGACTCAAAATATTAAGCATATTGTGACCATAAGACACAGAAATTTGAGGGATGTATCTCCTGAAGAGAAGTGAAAACCTAAATTTAAATAAATATTTGTATATATTTGTTCACAGTGTTATTTTTATAATAGTCAAAAGGCATAAAGAACCCAAAAGCTCATCACCTGATGGGTGGGATAAGAAAATATGTTACAAATATCAAATTGAATATTATATGGACATTAAAAAATTAACAACTGCTAATAATTGCTACAATGTGGATAAATCCTGAAACCATTAAGTTACAGGAGCCAGTCATTAAGAACCCTTAATATAAGATTGCATTCACATGAAATATCCAGTAGAGGAAAATTCACAGAATTGGTGAGCATATTAGCATTTGCCAGCAGCTATGAGAAAGGAGAATGGAAAGTCACTGTTTAATGGATATGAAAAGTCACTTGGAAGTCAAGAAATTGTTTAATAATTTTCTGTGGAGATGGGTGTATACACTTACAAAAACATTGAATTTCATATATTAAGTATGTTAATTTTATTGTATTCAAGTTATACCTCATTAAATCTGTGTGAAAAAGGAATCCCTAGCCCTATTTCTTCTTGAAGCTGAAGTTACTGCCCCATACCCAACCCCAAAGGGTTAGTCTTCATTAGACTGAATGGACAATGGCAATACTGTGTTCTTTTGGCAGTGATTGGCTCAGGAACATTCATGTGATTTAATATTTGCCCACTGAAATGTGAGAAAGATTCTTTGAGAATTAAATCCTGTGCTGGCAGGCTTCCCAAGCAAGAACTTTAACCACTGAGACATCTCCCCAGAGTAAAAAGTCTTCTTTGGATAATGGGATAATAGAAATTTCTTAGGGCCAAAAGAAACAATATTTTTTCTGCCTCTTTCTGCAATATTGCTTGAAAATTCCATGCTAGGAGAAATCATGACACTAGAATTGCAAACTATTATGACTGAATACTGTGGAACACGAAATAAAATTAGGGGCATATAGTAAGTAGGAGTTTAGGAGCTTTTTATTATGTAATGAGGTAGTAAATCTCATTATTATTTAAACCATTTACATGGTTTTTTCCTCAATTTGCTGTCAACAGCATAATATGTTAAATGATAAAATGTATTTTATTTATATTCCATAATAGTACTAAATAAGTTACAGTGGAAAAATAATCATGTAAAAACTTAGAAGAAGAGTTCTTATGAGGTCATATGTCAGCCATCAATCCTATATGACCATATACTATTGCATTTAATTATAAGAGAAATAATTATGTGGACCACATTTAAGCATCTAGGGAGGAAGCATGTGTTTTTTTTTTTTAAATCTCTGTTTCTTTATATCACTTTTCAGCATTTAACAGGTTTCCCAAAAGTTAGTTGACTTTTGTATCATCTGATATGAAAACTCTTTACATGATAAAGAAACAAGCAAATACATCATTAACTAGACATTTATGCATTGTAAATATGTAGAATCTGCTAGTTAACTGTTATTCTAATCGTAATAATCTAGTAAAGTAGATTGCATATATGGGTTTAAGTCAGGGTGGAAAACAAGTTAAATGATATAATGCCACCCATGTTTTATATGTGAAATTACAACAAATATTTAATGAAAAAATTTGTTTGACTTAGGGTCATTTGCAAATACACATGAAATTATCATTATTAAAATTACCTTTAAAATAAACAATGGAGAAAAGAGGTATTTTGCCACTAACCAAACATCTGATGAGCTCAACAGTTAAAATTGTGGATATATCAAAGACAATGTATTCCAAATCAAATATTTTCTCCATTAAAAACCTACTCTACCTCCAAAGTGTCCAATTTCATTTATCAGAACCTATATTCCCACTCCCTCTATCTGGAACCTTCTGAAAGTCATTCCGCCTCTCCTTTTCACTCTTTACACTCCATTTTATTGGGTTGCCATCCCTTGAAATGTGAAATGTTACAATGTCTCCTCCATGTGCATAGGCTTTGCAATCGCTAGGGCTAATACTTTAATGCAAAGTACTACCAACATTTTCCTGGGTTGTGCTACTAATCTGCTAAATGGCACACCTGCCTCCAGTCTCTGGTGCTGGATTAGCATTGCAGCTATAAACTTGAAGCTGAAGAAAAATCAGTATTGGCCATAAATGGCTGTTGGGCAAAAATTATCACAGAAAGTGGTGCTTTTCTCCAAGGGACCTTTTTTCCTCATACTGTCACTCACATCTTGGAATCAGTGCCATTAGCTAGTGAACCAACCTTGCTACAAATATCACAACCAAGTTGTTTACTCAGTATTGCCAGAGTTGTCATGGTAACTATCTTGGAAGTCTCAGTAGCAAATGATCAGGGGAAATCTGTAAATCTACTGGTTTCATTTGGTTTAAAAGGCAAAAATTATTCATATTCTTAGTACATCATTAAGGAGAGATGGCCTGTGTTCTTTCAGCAAAAATAATTTTGAACAGATATTTAGATCTGAGAAAATAAATGTGTAGCAACTATCCATTATCTCTGGCCAATATTAAAATTTTGGAAGAGGTTTTTGACCAATGCATGTCTGCACTTTATAAAAGCACTTTGCCTTGTTTTTCCACTATAGATTATTTTGAACAAGATATAGAAAAGTACCTTTTGGTCACTTTTTTCTTCTCATTTATTATTCATCCTTTACTTTAAATTTAGTTTTAATTTAATTTAAAATTTTGTGAATTATAAATCACTAAAAATAATAAAGTATAGCAAATAATTGTGTCATTTCTTTGTCTAAGAATTTATATTGGTAGGAATAATAATTTAAATCTATTTCATAACACCTAAAAATTCTATAATATCTTAGTACCACTGACATCTATAGATCTCGAAAAAGTCTCTGAAATTCTGAAACACTGAAACTTCCAGCTAGCCTAATAGCCAAAATTTAGGTAATTTACAAACAAGTTGACCTGTAAGATGTGAAACAATAAGCTCAAATGATTTGTTTCAGTATGCAATTAACACATAGTGTTTCTGTAATAATGAACTGATTTGGAGAGAAAAAAACTAAATTCAACCTAACTGGTATTTTTCACAACAGTTCCAAGTCAATTAGTTTCAAAGCTACTAGTTCTTTGACTGAATTAGCCACTTAAGTGACTCACAGGCATAAGTTACTGTAACACCCTTCTAAATAATAAAACCTTAACTTTTCTCAAATACTCTCAATAGCTACTATGTGCTATTGTATCATACCCAGCCTCCTTAAAATACATCAATACATTATTTTTGTCTATCAAGTAAAGTGGGATTTCTAAATTGTCATATGGTCAACTGGAATATGTTCACGCATTAATCTTTTCAAATATCAAACCTTCTGAAAGCCCCACCACCTCTACTTCTCTACAAAACCAACCATGAACAGTAAAGGCTACACTAATTATATCATCTCTGATCTCATATAACAAAATTTAGAGTCCATGAAGTTAGCATGTGCAATATCAGAATGACCATTATACAACTGATTGAGCATTGCTTACACTGTAGACACTTCACAAAGACCTATGAACTTATTTCCTTGAAATCATATGGAAGAGGTGACACAAATGACATTGAGTTCCTGTAAATACAGATCAGTTTACTGTGAGAAAGTGATTTTCATTCACATTATCTAAGCCATCTAAAAAAACCTTCTATATTAATTTGCATAACCTCTATCTAATGAAATTACACTAATTCTTAACATAATCATGAGGATGAAAGAGACATAGGAGAGAAAGGAGAAAAAATGACAGAGATGGCTTGGTTTTACATAGTAAACATAAATGTGAGAGAAACTGGATTTTTGTAATATTCTCTGGCTCTGTAAATAGTCAATATACCCATGACTCAAAGTTAAATCATTAGATGCTAACATTGAGAAATGCAGATACATATATGAAATTTTATTTTATTTTTAAGGTAACCTTTCCACAGGAAGCCTAAATCTGTTTTATTATACTGCCTAAAATAAGAAAACAGAATATGAAAACTTGGACAATTGCATCCTAAATACATACCACTGACAGGTAATGTTCCTTGAGGCAGTGAAATGCCCATCTATATAGGTAGAAAAAAAAGTAGAGCTGCTGTTAATGATATTTAACACACTTTTGAAACTCTGATGGTACCTGGTGCATAAATCAAGAAGAATATACTTACTTGTTTCTCAATATTGCTTCATCAGAAAACTCAGGAAATGAAACTTAGATGAGTATTTCTTTCAAAAATCATTTTCTCTTCTCCCCATATATTGTATTACTGATATGACTAATAAAATATTCATAATTTTAAGGCATTTTGTTTGTCCTGAGTTACTTTCTGAGTGATTTTAAGAGCCACAATTCATGTCATTGGAGAAAAATACCCATTTTAATAAATAATAACTGAAATGATTGGGCATTAGTGGCACTTGAGTTTTCAACATGTGTTATATATTGAAATACTGTGTTTTGAAACTGCATAAGGCTTTTTAGTAGTATTTTTGACATAGATAATCAATATCTGTTCCTCATTCTGTAATTACTTGTTTTAGCATGTACTCTAAATACATGCAGTACTTTATTTAGAATGTATGTTTGCAATCTTCAAAAATCTAGGCTCTTTTGCTTTATACTTTTAACTATATAACATTGTGACTTCCTCAGAATAACATTTAAGTTCACATGAAATACTTTTAATTTTGTAATGCCCATAATCATACTCAGAATAATCAGTTACCATAAATTTTACTATTTAATAAATTTAAATAGTAACTTCAAGTTACCAACATTTATTCTTATTCATAATTGTGCCCACTGTAATTTATTTTCTGTGGAGATCAACTGTAATCAATAGCTTGGTTTGTTTATTTTTCTAGTCAGGAGATCTTTGAAAAATAAAATAGAAAACTGAGGCTTAGAGTGAGTGTGATAATTTCTTGTCATTACAATATCAACTGTAATAAATCCAGTAGCATTCAAGGGCCTAGGTTGCCAGTTTAATATTCTTACAGTGTAAAATGAGAGGCTAGTGTTGTTCCTGCCATAGCATATCTAATAGAGAAGCTGTAGGTAGAAAATCTGACAAGGAGGCTTTTGTATTAACAGGGTACTAGAATATTTGGATATGAAGTTAGGCATATTTTAATGGGACTATGGAATGAATTTCAAATAGTTGAAGGAAGATAAAATTATATATTAGCTAATATGTAAAATAACAGGGAATTACAAACATTATTTTCTGAGTAATCAAACTGCCATAACTAAATTGTTTTGGGCACTGTGATATTAAATGTGAAATGACAAAATTGTTTTCTTTTTGAGTATCACTTTCAGAAGAAGACAGACCTTGCAGTAGACTCCTTAAGGAAGTTCTGCAATTAACTTGTGAAATACTTATTAGAGGCAAATATCTCTTCCTTTTAGAAGTTAGTACCCAACACACTCATTCCTGGAAAAGATGGAGCATCTTTACATGATCTAGCCTTTTCAGTCATCTATGTAATGCAAAAAAATACAAAAAAAGAAGAAAAATACTAATTGTCAAAACTGTTGGCTCAACGTACCATAAATAAGAGAAATAATATAAAATCTGAGGGTAAATTGGATAAACTGAAAATATTCCAAACTAGATTTGAATAAGCAGTCGAGTACTACCTTGAAATTTGTTATACTGTCAGTTGAGCAATAACCTATATGAAATTATTCGATGGTTGCATTCTTATTCACAATGGTCAAATGTTTGCATCATTATAATCATAGTGGAAAAGAGAAGCTTGCTTGTATATACTCTAAGTAGAGTGGTTACCGAACCAATGGAGCCATAGAGAATCTGTTCAGTAGAAGATGTCTCTCTATGTGAAACTGAGGATACTTATTAGGGTCAATAATTTTATTTTCATATACTTTATAAGGCTACATTATTTGGAGCCCAAATTAACAATGGGAAAAAGCCAGTAAACACAGTCTTGTATAATATTGTAGAACTTTTAAAGTTTGATTTCTTTCTCCATATTAATTTTACTTCCAAATTTTTCATTAATTAATAAAAATAGTAGGGAGAACTTAAGTTGGTATGATAATAATTACATTTTTATTCCATGCTTTTTACCATCTTATTTTTGGAAATCTGAATAAATAATTTTGTAAATCAGGAATGTTAGAATTTGCTTTGCAAGTGTGACAGGGTTGGTGTTCAGATGCAATAATACAACAAGTATAAAAATTCAAAACAAATTTCAGTAATCTATAATAATTGAACAGGCTTTCAGAATGAGACCTCTCGACCCAGGGTTGGATTTTTATATTTCCATGTTTCACACACAAAGTACATAAGAAGACACTCTAAAGCAAACACAACTTGGGACCTATTTTGATATGGTTCTATTCAGTCAAACCCACTTACAATACTTCTGTGTGCATGTTGAGTAAGAGAGTGTGTATGCATGTTTGTTTATGTGCATGTTGTACTTCCAGAATAAAATATAATGCTACAAGTACATTATAAGTACATATATAAGTCCATCTATTCTGTACTCTTTCTTTTTCAAATGAGCATCTAGTACAGTTCTGAAATCTCCTGGGATTAAATTTTGAATAGAGCTACATAATGTATCAGTTTCTTTGTCATTGCTAGGACAAAAACATGACCAGAAGCAGCTTAAGCAAGGAAGGGTTTTACTTTCAGTTTATAATTTTGAAGGAAATTATCACCAGGACAGGGAAAACCATGGCAGGAGAAGACAGCTGGGAATCAAATCTTCACATCAGCATAGAGGAAGTAGGAAGACAAAACTGAGTGCAGCAATGTGGCTGGTCTACAACATCCCAAGACCCACCTCCAGCAACACTTCCACAAGTAAGGATCCACTTCACAAATGCTCACATCCTTCCCAAACAGTGCCACCAGCTGTAGATTAAGTATTTAAACACATAAGGTTATGTGGACATTTTACATTTAGACCATCACACCTAAGGCACTTGGCATTCAGAAGTCAGGATTAACACTTGGCACAGAACCTGGTTCAGGATTAAGTAGAATAAAAAAATTGCCTCAATGCAAGGATCATTCTTTCGCTGTGTTTCCTTAATTCCTCTACATAATTACTATTTAGATATTTTTTTATTTTCTCCAAGGAATGTATGTTTTCATTGTTTGCATTTAATGTAGGCTGTGGTGGAAAATGCATAGTAAGTAATATTATAATTTTATAGTGCTTCCTCTTCTTGAGTGCAGGTAGACCTTCTGATTTACTTGTAAACAATGGGTAAAATGAGGTAAAATAAGTTTTGAGGTGTAATTAAGGCCACAACTAGAAAACTTTTTCTGGATCCAAGGACAGTTTACTCCAGGTGGACTGAGCCTAATCATTAAAAAACTCTTTCAAAAAGAGTATAAATGATCCCTGAGTTAGAGACTGGATACAGCTGACATGCCCTTTCAAATGCTGGCTTTTAATAAATAAATTTATTAATTTTATAGTTACAAATTAAAAATTCTGCCACCAACTCAAGGTAGTTTAATATGGATTATTCCCTAGTCAACTCTCAGATCAGAACACATCTAGTCAACATGTTGACCATAGCCATGTGATACAGTGAGCAGAAAAGCATTGAAGTAATTTCCAGATTTCTGATTTGAATAAATTGTAAAATAAGAAATTGGTGTCATTTTCAGCCATTCAGTTGGTAAGATTTTGTTGTAGTGCTGCAGCAAAACAATACACCCTGCACTTTTCCTAGAACATGTTTGTTGTCCAGAAGGGAAAGCATTTTAAGGAATGAAGCTGTATTTTTTGTTTTTGTTTGGGTACCTCATTCCCTGAGTAAATACACTGCAGGGATGCTTGCAGGCTTAAATGAGTTGCTTCTATTTGACTATTAGGTATTATACTGTACCTCCTGCTGAAGCTGTTTTCTACTAAGGAAGTAAAATGCAATATACTGACTTCTGTTTTGTAACATATTTTTCAGCAGAGTGCAAAAATTAGACACATATGAAAAACAGTGGGGGTTGTGTACCTACTTATCAATGCATGAAGCTGAAAAATGCCCACATTCCTTTTAAAGAAGGCAATAATGTAGGATGAAAAAATAATTCAGAAATCCAATTACAATGAACTGACTAACAAACTGGCTACACTGGCCACACTTAGCTGACATAAATTAGAGTTATTTTCCTGTTTTTTTTTTTTCATTCACTTCACAGTCAGGATTTGGCTATGCTTCTAAGGGAACTAAGATATATAGCTTATACTTGAGGCTCAGATATTTTCAATAGTTTTAGTTTTATCTCAAAATTATATTCTCACATCCCATCATAATTTTCTAACCTAAAACATAATTCTTTCAAGAGCTGAACTTCTGTCCAAAACCTTCACCAACTCCTTCCCAGTGGATAGTCAGTTTCATGAACACAGCAACAAGAGACCAAACTTAAGGTCCCACAGAAAAGACCGAAAGGCCAAAAATATTATTTATTGATACATTTTGTTTTTTTGTGATTCCTATGTTTACAAAAAGGGATGTTTGATTATTCATTTCGATGGAGAATGCTATATATGAGAATTTAAAACCTCCATACTATTTGAAACACATAATCTAACTATTTATTCTCATGTCACTGTGAGAAATATCAAACTTCAAATACCTTAAAAGTACAAAGAACAGATAAGAGGACATGAGTTATTGTCAGGAATTTCATGATGGTAATGTTGAGTTAGGCACTGCATTATGAATAGATGGCAAATGCTTGCTTTAATGAACAGGTGATGCTGGAAATTTTAAATCCTATTGTATAAATTAAGAATCACACTCACAAACTCTCAGAAGTTGTGATTGCTTATAGAAGATTTAACCAATCGCCATTCTATCCTGGATGAGGAAGCCACTCAGAAGTCCCTGCATCTCACAGAGAACCAATTGGCAGTTACTGGTTTCTAGAGGAGGTGAAATTAAGTTATTCAGTGGTACAGCAACTGGTAATTTCTCCATTCTCAAGTAAATACCCACCCATACTCATGCATGCAACCCAACTTTGAGGTTCACAAATAACACATGAAAGTATGAAGTGGATTTGTTGAGAAGAATAATGCATTTAGTGGGCAAGAGAAGAGAAGAGAGGGTAATTGATGTCAGTATGGTCAAAATACATTTAAACATGTATACAATTATTAAAACACTGAAGATAAATCAACTCCAAATCACCTGTATCTTTTTAAAATACGAGCAACATTGGATTATCTCATGGAGCAATAAGAATCTTTTAAGGTACAGATAACTGATTTTGATACTTTTGGTTTTTTTAGAGCAGCATTTGTCTTTAAGACAGAATACAGTATGCTCAATGAAGAGGATATTTTGTAAAAAGCATTGGCTGTATGAAAGCAATATGAGACATCTACGACCTGGATTTAAAAAGTAAACAGAAAAAAATGCATATGCTAAACTTGCTAAATAAAATTCCTATATTTAAGCCTGAATTCAATTTAGTGTTAGCTACCTAGAAGATGTCTACTCTTATGACTTGTGCATTCTTAGGATTTTTTTCCGGAGTATAAAGGAAATTGAGAGATGATAAAGCCTAAACCCCTCACTTTATGTGCAAAGAAACAAGATGAGATAGAGCAATTAACATCCTCAATGTCCTACTGTGGGTGTGTGCAGTGCTTCACATTCTCAATGTCCTACTGTGGGTGTGTGCAGTATTTGAACTCATAAAGGTCCTACTGTGGGTGAGTGCAGTACTTGATTTCATAAAGATACTATGTGTGTGTGTGTGTGTGTGTGTGTGTGTGTGTGTGTGTGTGCAGTATTTGACATCCCCAAGGTCTTACTGTGGGTGTGTGCAGTACTTGACATCCCCAAAGTCTTATTGTGGGTGTGTGCAATATTTGACTTCCTAAAGGTCCTACTGTGGGTTTGTGCAGTGCTTGACATCCCTAAGTTCCTACTGTGGGTGTGTGCAGTACTTTACATCCTGAATGTCTTACTGTGGCTGTGTGCAGTATTTGACATCCCCAATATCTTACGGTAGATGTGTGTAGAACTTTATGCCCTCAAGGTCTTATTTTGGGTGTGTGTAGTACTTGACATCCTCAAGGTCCTACTGCGGGTGTGTGAAGTACTTGAACTCATCAAAGCCCTACTGTGGGTGTGTGCAGTACTTGACATCCTCAAGGTCCCACTTGGGTGTGTGCAGTACTTGACTTCATCAAGGTCCCAACATGGATGTGTGCACTACTTAGGTACATTCCTACCACTGAAAGTTGAATTGCATAAAGGGTTATGTTTGTTTTCCATTTATGTCAGGACAGATGAGGTCAGATGCATAATTTCTTAATAGGAAATGCATACTGTTAGATCATCATCTGGACAGATTCAGAATAAGCACTGAAGAAGTACCCCACTGGGTAGGGGACAGAGAGGATGGAAATGGGTACACATTCACAAGATTTTCTCATATATAATCTTATTCATAATAAAGATATTTTAAAAAACATTGTCTAGATCAATTTTTAAAGAGAAACTGTAAATGTTGAAGGTAGAATCACAAGGAGTAGAATCTTTTCTGGGATTTAATTGACTTTATTCATTTTCTGTTGTTTTTTTCAAGGTAGAACCTTCCTCTAGCCCAGGTTTATCTGGAATTCACTTTCTAGTCTCAGGACGGCCTCAAACTCACAGCAATCCTCCTTACTCTGCCTCTCAAATTCTGGGATTAAAGGTGTGCACCACACCTGGCTGAGTTTATTTTATGAATTAAATAGATTCTTTTTCTCCCTCAAATTGCCTAATAGTTTAACTTCCCAGCATGGACTACAATAATGTCAGCTATATGAAAAAGGTTTCTTTCTTTTTTCATGCTGATTTTGATGTGCAACACCAATTTTAATTTATGTTCAGCAGCATCTGAGCTGCAAGAAACTAAGGGTACCGACATCTGGCTTGATAAACCACATAGCTGTAAGCAAGCTTATAAATTAAATATTTAAGTGTCCCCATTTAATATCAACATCTCAAAGGACAAGATGACATACTGAAATGTGTCAAACCCACAGAAACCTGTGTAGCTCATCACAGACATGACATTTGAAGTAATTCAATACTATTCCACATTTTACAAACAGACATGAAAACACATTTCACGCTATCAATATAATTTGTAGTACCTAAGTAGAATCCTGCCATGCTTTCCCATATAATTTAAGACATGTAATTTAGCATGGACATAATTACTTAAATATTCAATTATTTCCTTAAATATATGAGTATTTTGAAAAATCTCAGAATGTAAAATCCCTTCGGGCTAATATATTAGAGTGAATAAGGCAAATCAAGAGGGGATTTTTACTCTTACTTTGGGATATCACGGTTCAGTCTCTGACATTCATCCATTAATTCATTCAACATATATTAGTTAAATGCCTACAAGTGTTCATTGAAGAGCTAGCTGCTAGCAATTCATTACATTCATATAGTCACCATCTTCAGGGAGCTTATTATCACTCTTTCCTTGCATGAAATGCCATGGTTATACTTCTAAAGCATTAGATATCATTAATCCAGGAGTAGTTGAAATCCCTTTCCATATAATAGTTTTCTAATGGCAGGTAGATAATACAGTCCTTATACAATGCATACCAGTCTCCCAAAAAGACAACAAACTCCAAAATATCTGCTTTCAAAAAGCTATTTATTCCTTGTTGCTGGAAGGAGTAACTTGCATCTCTATCAATTCCAATCAAAACACAATGGGTCCCTAAAATGATCAAGGTAATATCGTAAGCTTTAGGAGAATATTGAAAACTTAGATGTTAAACTTTTTAAGGTAGACTTTTGGTTATAAAAGTAGAACAAATATTAAAGGCAGAAAATGAACTTAATGAAGATTTGATGAGCCATAATGACTCAATGTATATTGATAGCAAAGTCAAAGAAGTGGAGTGTCAAAGAAAACCTCCAAGTTTTAATCCTGGGTAGCTAGAAGAATTATGGTGTCACTAATACAAACTGGGAAGGTGGATGGGAGCTCCAATCTTGGAAATATGATATGAATCAAGTATACATGTGTCATAGCATGTTAGAGAGGGTAACTAGGAATAATTGTTTTAAATCATTTCTTTAAGAGCTAGATGATAGAGTCATAAAGGTAGATAGGCTATTCAAAAATAAAATGCCAGAGAAAGAAAATAAATAGATCTTGAGGACATCCATAATTTGAAATTTTAAAAACAATGTGAGAGCCTCATGAATGCCCATAGTCTTTACTCAAAGAAACTCCATGTAAATAAACAAGACTGATATCAAATGGAAGACAGAGTGGTTCTATTCATAATGGTGGTATGACAAGACATACAATGAAGTCACACTGACTTACTTTGTTGTGGCCTTGTTACTACAAAATGTACTTGCTAGTCTCAAACATTGGGGGCTAAGCATTAGCTCATTTAGATGAGGTGTTTATGAAAAAAAACATTCTGTATATGGATGCCTGAAATTTATATCTTATGTAAACCCCCAGTCTGAAATTCAGGTGTCTTAAATTAGGACTCCCCAAACATTAACATGAATGCCAGAACTTAAAGAAATTAGTCTCCTATGCATGGATTTAGTAATAAATGGAGATCCAAGGAATAGTAGCTATTTTTTCAAATATTGGCCACACTAGTTACTTGCTGTATGAAAATAGGGAATTGATGCCATATCTCTTAACCTCAGTCTTGTAAACTGAAAACCTGAGATGATTAGTACATAAGCTTCATAAAGTCATTATTGGAACTGAAATAAACATTATAATATGAATAATATAGTATTTGGCAAGCCATAATTGCTCATAGCCTAAAAGTTCTATCTCTATCATTCTTTCTATCTTCTTTTTCCTCCTTCATACACATACACATACACTTCATACATCACACACACACACACACACACACACACACACACACACACACACACGCACCAGGTCACCAGGTCCAGCCAAGTGTACACGTGTGATAGGAGTTGCAACACTTTTCAATGAACAGTATATAAAGATGCCCATATAAAAGAAAGAAAAAGTAAAGAAGGTTGAAAACTATTTTTTTTACCTTTCTATAGCATCACTGTGCCAGTCACATAGGAGTATCCATTTCTTCCACACAAAAATGGAAGGATCTAATTTAACAGGCATTTCTAAAGAGCTAGAATGTTTCTAATATAAAAGGCACATACCAAACAATGAGAAGAAAAAAATGCAACACAAGAATTCCTTTCACCTTTTTAGTAATGAGACACAAGAGAAGAATCTCATGTGGATGGGCAAAGTGCACAACTAAAATGAGAAACCATTATTGAGGAATATATATAATTTTATTTATGTACATGTATATGTATATGCATATATATTCATATATTCTACTTTACATATTTATTATCATATATATGTGTGTGTATGTATATTCTCATTTATGATGTTCAGTGTTATTTTAAAATGTTATCATTAAATAATCAATTGTAGCAAGACCGTGAATGGAGGCCATATGCACATCAAATATTCCAGGCTATTTTAATTTCTTTCCATGATAAAATAAAGTCACAGAGCTGAAGACAAAATGACAATGTGTTTTTTTAAATTTCTAAACATTTGTCATTTGTCAGGGATTCAATGACACTCGCAAAACTGGTGAGTGTTCAGTCATGACACAGTTATGGATCAATAAGCATGAAATAGTACTTGGTAGTGCCAAGGAATGGAAAAAGGAAACTGAAAGTGTGTAGAGGGAAAAAAGAAATACTAGAACATAGGGAAAAGAAATATCATGACAAATGTGTCCTGTTACTACCTGTAAAGCTCTTAGCACCATGTTCGACACATAGCTCATTTCTGTCCGCAGTTGCTAAATATGTGTGACTACTTTATACTCATAACTTTACAACCATGGTCATATATACATTCACATGTTCGAAAGTAAAAGCCTAAAGGAAAGAATTTTCATTTTTTTCTGAAATTCCGTTATTCCATAATTCTGTATTTCCCATTATTTTAAGAGACAGTAAGGAGTAAATTTGGTATATGTTTTTGGCATGTAACAATATGTTTTCTAAGTCATTACACTTTAAATAAAAGAAAAAAAAGACTATTTTAGACAGTCAGTATTTGCTGGGTAGATTTGTTGGAATTTGTGGGCATTATGCATTTCATTTACTACTACACATTTTAACAAGTAATATTATTCTTTATACTGACCATCCATTATAAGATAACCCTGTTAGTGAGCTCTACTGTAGATCATTTGATACATGGAGCACTATACTCCCATCAGTAATGAAGTAGGAATTTTTATTTAAATATAGCAGGATGTTCAGCTCTCATGATATTGATTAAGTGAAGATCTCCCTTTTTTTGTATTCTGCAGACAAAGCAGATAGCATACTTACAGTTTAGGCTCTAGGGACAAAAATCTTAATGGAATCCATAATTTCCACAGACTTTATAGAAATAACCATTTAAAAAGTTTTCATTCTATGGTTCCTCTCTTTGGCAGCACTGATTTCTTTTTGGTGGGGTTGGTATATTCTTCACAGGCCCTTCCACTCCTTTGCTATTCTTTAATAGTACTGCAATTTCCTCACTTGTTTTTCTAATGAATATTTCATGTGGCTGACGAAATAATCATCAGATATTTACCAAATGACAAAATGACTTACAAAAATGAACTTAACTGAAAATCAGACTTTCTTAAAATACCAAATGAGATTTCAGTTCCTTCCTCCACCTCCTCAAACTACTGTCATCAGTCAAATGAATAGTAACTTCATGCATGCTTTTGTGATTAAACCTGCAATTTCAGTACAAATTAGAACTAACAGATGAAGCATCCTACAAGATGTAGAGATAAGCTTGGATAAGAATACTTGTGTATGTGCATGCATGTGTGTGTTCATTTTGTGTTCATAACTGAATAATACATTAAGGCATCAGTCAAGGTGCTTTTAAAAAAGCAGTTCTAAAACATAAAAACAAGATGCATTTAAAACTTTTCCTACTTACATTAGCTTATCATTAGAGTTCTGCACCATACTCTATAGATTATTCCACTCTATTTAACTAAGTAAGAATTTTTTAAAGCAAGAAGCTAGTCAACCATTCCATTTAAAATGTATAATTAAAATTAAAGTTCATAAGCAGCAGTATAAATGAGTGTGGGACAAATATAAGTGGATGGTATGTTTTCAGAAAACATTGAGTTATCTAAGTTGAACAGTTTCAGTTGGCATTTGTCAGATATCTATATTAGAAGGCCACGGATTCATAGACTATGCTCTAGAAAAGGCCCTTACTACTTCTGATTGGCTACTGAATGGCATGGCATTACATTGCTCCTTTGTATATATTTCAGAACTTTTGTCATTAATTTTCTACTTTATTTTATTTTTAAACAAAAGAATATATATATATATATATATATATATATATATATATATATATATATATATATATATATATATATATATATGGATATATATGGATATATATGTATATATAGTGACTCTCAATTTGCTTTTCAAGGGTGTTCCACTGACAAAATAGTGATTTCAAATTTATTAAAATGAGATAGAGGACTATGAAAAAGTTGTACTTTGCTTCACCCAAAAGACATATTGTTGCATTCAGCTGTCAGGTTTGTAATATCATGGGGCTTAAATGATACTGCAAGGGAAGACCTTTTGCACAGAAAGATTTTCAGAATCCATAAGAACTATTTCTATGAACGTTTCTATTCCATTTTCTAAGCATCCAATGTTGGTTTTGTTGGTAGGCATGGATGTATTACATAGTATGACTTATATGTAAATATTGAGCAACTCCACTAGGCTTTATATTCAGTGTTGTGGTTGCTTTTCCAATTTTTTTCTAGGCAAGAGGGATAAGTATCAACTGAGCAATGTTTCTATTTTCCTAGAAGGGTCAGCACTAAATGTGACAAGAAACAGGATTGAATCTACAAGTTAGGTACATTATGAGACATGCATATAGATGTGTATGACTTTCTGTCCTATCCACAAATTTCAAGTATGTAATCAGTCTCTGAAATGAACAATCTCCAAAAGAAAATGAATAGTATCATTAAATGTATGTTTTCAGTGAAGTTTTTGGCAATAAGAAGCTATAATTGATCATCTTACCATATATCTGGCCTGAACATTAAGATGATTCTATAGTTTCATGGAGCTGTAAACTGAGAAGTATATTGACATGTTTAAAATAGTCAAATATACATAGGCATGCATATCTGTAAGTCTATCGTGTAAACAGGATCAATTGAGGAGTACAACTCCCTGTGAAAACAAATTCAAATCTATTAGTTTAATCCTAACTGCTAAGGATCCACTTCAACTGATTGTCTAAATTCTAACAGGCCCTATTTTATTCTTCACACTACCAATGCATGTATACCTTACACCCTGCTCTAAGACAACTTTACTTACTGTCAATGTCAAAGATACATCTTGAAGCTTCAGTGAAAACTCTGTTACTGAAATAGGCCACAGAAAAAGAAAAAGGGAAAAGGAAAGAAAAAAAAGGCAACTTTTATGGTCCTCCCTTACTCTCCCCTTCTTAACAGTATGGATATTCTGCCATACTTTGATTTTTCTTTCATTTAAAAAAAAATGTAGAATAAAGGGGCGGAGCATGATGGTAGACGAGTAGCAGCCTCTCCAGGACAGTCTCCGTAAATATTTGATTTTCCATCTGGAATCCAAACCCCGGACACCAGCCAGCCCTAAACCCAAGACCACCCTCTCCCCAGCTCCTGCACCAGCCCAGACAGGGTTCCCCAGTGGCTCTCTGCTCCACAGAGGAACTGAGAGCTGTCCCTCCCCCAGCCCCAGCTCCTGCAATCGCCAGCCCTTGCCAGCTGAGCACCTCTCCTTCCAGCTGCCCCTTCCCTCCAGTGCCCGATCTTTGGGCACACTTCTTTCAGCGACACACACACACACACACACACACACACACACACACACACACACACAGGCAGAAACACTTCTAGGGCAAACTGAACCAGCTCAGTTCTGGAAGCCCACTTGGGACCACAGCTGTGGGCAGTGCCAGGCCTCTGGCAGAAACCTGGGAACCGCTGCCACTACTGGGAGGACAGAGGCCAGTTCAGGCAGGGACCACGCGCCACTGCCAGGAGGGCAAAGGTGATTTCAGCGGGCACCAGGGACCGTGTGCCCCTGAACAGAGGACACAGGTTGGTCCAGGAATTTGAGAACAAGGATTACATGAGCAATAGGAAGCTGTCACCAGGCTCTTGAGTCTGGGCAGCTGGGGCTGGGTCAGCGCATGGACTCAAAAAAGGTCCACCAAGTACTGGCCCAAGGAGAGTCTAGAGCCTTGAGCCTTTACCCCTAGTGGGAGAGCTAGCATTCCAGATATCCTTGCTGCAGTCGGGTGGGAAAACACTGGGCTCTATGGCTTGGGGTGCTGTGGCTATTTCTACTACAGCATTCCAATAGGGGACAGGGGCTTATGAGGTGGCTCTAAGACTAAATAGTCACATACAGAGGGATCCAGATGGGTAGATATCTGAGCCTGGCTAGGGGCAGAACATCCCAACAGGAAGAACCTCTGTTTAAGATCAAACCTGGTGATCTTTCCACTGGAAGCAAAGCCAGCTGAAAAGCACTCCCCAGGGTGCCTGAGTCCCACTCCCCTACCGGGACATGGGCAAAAGCCAACGAAAAAAGCCCACAGAAATTGGAACTCTGCAATTCAGGGCCCCTAGTCCCATTATGGAACAGGAAAGTGGCAAGGAAGTAGAGACAACAAATATACAATCCCAAAGAGACAATAATATGAATCCTAACCACAACTGCAATGCAAACATTAAGCAGTTAATGGCTGATATGGAAACTATGAAAAAAGAAATGAATGATATGAAGCTCACCAAAACAAGCATAGACTCCAGACTAAATTTAATGGAAAGAAATATGAATGAATTCAGAAACACATTAAGTGAATTGAAGGTGAACCAACTACGGGAGGAGCTAGACAATCAATTGATTAAATTTGATGAGGAAAAATTATTTTCAGGAATCCCTAGCAAAAAAACAAAAATAGACTGGAAATTGGTTCTCACCAAAGAATTGGAGACTATAAACAAAATTATAGCAGAAACAAAAATGAAATGTAGTTGTTAAAAAACTCCCTAGAATCAATCAGTCACAGAGTTGACAAGCTGGAAGAGAGGCTCTCATACGCTGAGGACAAGACAAAAGGAATTAATAAGGATGTCATAGGTTTCAATAAATTCAAGAAATCAAGTGAGCAAAATTTGAGGGATCTATGGGATACCATAAAGAGGCCCAATATTAGTATCATGGGGATCCCAGAGGGAGAAGGAGCCCAGGCTAAGGGCATAGGAAATATTTTCAACAGAATTATTCAAGAAAACTTCTCTTATCTAACAAGACAAAGCCCACTTAACATTCAAGGGGTCCAGAGGACTCCAAACAGATAGGACATGAAGAGGAATTCTCCAAGACACATCTTAATTAAGATGCCTAACATAGAAAGCAAACAGAAAATATTCAAAGCTGCAAGAGAAAAGCAAATCATAACTTATAAAGGAAAATCAATCAGACTTACCTCAGACTTCTCATTAGAAACCATGAAAGCTAGAAGGGCTTGGAATAATGCTTTACAGGGACTAAAGAAGTATGGCTTTCGACCTATACAACTGTACCCAGCAAAGCTATCCCTCATAATAGATGGAGAATTGAAAGTGTTCCATGAAGTAAACCTGCTCTAAAACTATATGAACACAAAGCCAAAATTACAGAAGATTCTACAGGACATATCCCACACAGAAGAAACAAGAAATCTACCTCAGAAGAGTACCAGAGATCAGGCATGACAATCACAGTCAGTGTGCTAATAACAGCAGCACATACACCAACCTCGATTAAACCTTCAACATGGCAGGGCTTAGAGAAAACCTCACAGTTATATCTCTGAATATAAATGGACTTAACCCTCCTATAAAAAGACAGAGACTTGCAGGGTGGATCAGAAAAATGGACTCTTCCATCTGCTGCCTTCAGGAAACACACCTTACCTCTAAAGACAGCAACCTTCTTAGAGTAAAAGGATGGAAAACAGTTTATCAGGCATGTGGAAGTAAAAGAGCAAGTGGGTGTGGCTACATTAATCTCTGACAAAATAGACATTACACCAAAATCAATTAAAAAGGAAAATGATGGTCACTTCTTATTCATCAAAGGAATGATCCAACAGGAAGTTATCACCATCATTAACATATATGCACCAAATTTGGGTGCAACACAGTTCATAAAGGAAACCCTACTCAATAATAAAGCAGAAATAGATTCCAATTCCATCATAGTAGGAGATTTTAGTACACCTCTATCATATCTAGACAGATCAAGCAAACAGAAGATCAGAAGGGACATAATGGAGCTCAATAACACCATTGACGAGCTGGGGCTAACAGATATTTACAGAATGATCCACCTCAAAGACACAGATTATACATTCTTCTCAGCAGCACATGGGACTTTTTCTAAAATTGATCATATCTTAGGACCTAAAACATCCCTAAACAAATTCAGGAAATGGACATAGTTGCTTGCATCATATCAGACCATAAAGCATTAAAGGAAAAAATTAACAATGGAACAGGATCCAGAAAATGCACAAAGTAATGGCGCCTGAGCAATTCACTCCTAAAAAATGATTGGGTCATCTAAGAAATAAAACAGGAAATTCAAAATTTCCTAGTAATAAATGATGATGATAACACATCTTATCAGAACTTGTGGGACACAATGAAGGCAGTTCTAAGAGGGAAGTTCATTGTTCTAAATGCCTTCATATCAAAGACAGAGAGTTCTCAAAACAATCATCTAATCACCCACCTAAGATCATTGGAACAGATGGAAAAAGCTAACCCGAGGAGATCAAGACAAAAGGAAATAATTAAAATCAGAGCTGAGATTAATGAATTGGAAATCAAGAAAATGGTTAAAAAATAGATAAATCAAAGAGTTGGTTCTATGAAAAACTTAATATGATTGACAAACCCCTGGCCAATCTAATCAAACGAAGAACTGAGAAAGCCCATGTCAACAAAAACAGAAAGGACATCGGAGAGATCACAACAGATCCCGAAGATATTGCAAGTATAATCAGGTCATACTTCCAAAAGTTCTACTCCACAAAATTAGAGAAACTGAAAGAAATTGTTAAGTTTTTGGACACCTACATCCTACCAAAGCTTAACCGAGAGCAGATAAAATCACTAAGTAAACCTATCTCATCCACAGAGATTGAAGATGTAATCAAAAACCTTCCCAAAAGGAAAAGCCCAGGACCAGATGGTTTCTCAGCTGAATTCTACCAAGCCTTAATCACAGAGGTGAAACCACTATTTCTGAAGCTTGTTAGAAGCATAGAAAAAGAGGGAAGGCTTCCAAACACCTTCTATGAAGCTACCATTGCCCTAATCCCCTAACCAGGCAAGGATGCAACAAAAAAAGAGAACTACAGACCCGTATCTCTGATGAACTTAGATGCAAAATTCCTGAGCAAAGTCCTAGCAAAACAGATACAACGCTACATCAAAAATATTATCTACACTGACCAAGTTGGCCTTACCTCAGAAATGCAGGGATGGTTAAACATACACAAGTTGATAAATGTAATCCACCAAATTAATTGGCTCAAACACAAAAACCACATGATTATCTCAATGGATGTGGAGAAAGCCTTTGACAAAATTCAACACCACTTCATATTCAAAGCTCTGGAAAGAACAGGCATAGATGGCCTATTCCTCAACTTAATAAAGACAATTTACAAAACTCCTAAAGCACAAATCATTCTCAATGGGGAACAATTCAAGGAGTTCCCAATCAATTCAGGAATAGGACAGGGGTGTACACTCTTACCACTGCTCTTTAACATAGTGCATGAAGTTCTAGCCCAAGCGATAAGAGAGGAGAAAGGCATAAAAGGGATACAAATCAGAAAGGAAGAAATTAAACTATCCCTCTTTGCAGATGACATGATCCTTTATATATCAGACCCCAAGAATAGTATCAGTAACCTCTTGAAGGTGATTAATGCCTTCAGCAATGTGGCAGGATACAAAGTTAACACACAAATTTCAGTAGCCTTTCTTTATGCAGAAGACAAGCAGACAGATAAAGACATGAGAGACTTTCCCAATTTCTATAGCCTCAAAGAAAATCAAATACCTTAGAATATCACTAACCAAGGTTGTAAAGGACTTATATAAAGAAAATATTGAAACACTCAAGAAGGAAATAGAGGAGGATGTGAGAAGATGGAAAGATACTGCATGTTCATGGATAGGGAGAATCAATATAGTAAAAATGGCAATCCTGCCAAAAGTGATTTACAGATTCAATGATATGCCGATAAAAATCCCAACCTCTTTCTTAACAGACATAGAAAAAAATCTCTAAATTTATTTGGAAGGGCAAAAGACCTCAGATAGCCAAAACTATTCTAAGTAAAAAAATTCTACTCAGGAGGTATGACCATCCCTGATATCAAAACATACTACAAAGCCATAGTAACGAAAACAGCATGGTAATGGCATAAAAACAGAAAGATAGATCAATGGAACAGAATTGAAGACCCAGCTTTGAATGGAAGTAACTTCAGTTATTTGGTCTTTGACAAGGGGGCCAACAATGTATGCTGAGCCAAAGATAGCGTCTTCAAAAAATGGTACTGGACGAATTGGATAAACACGTGAAAAAAATTGAAAATAGACAAAATTAACACACAAAAAACAGTAGTTTATCTATATGCAGAAGACAAGCAGACATAAATAGACATCAGAGAGTTTGTCCCATTTTCTATAGCCTCAAAGAAAATCAAATACCTTGGAATATCACTAACCAAGGTTGTAAAGGACTTATATAATGAAAATATTGAAGCACTCAAGAAGGAAATAGAGGAGGACATGAGAAGATGGAAAGATACTGCATGTTCATGGATAGGGGAATCAATATAGTAAAAATGGCAATCCTGCCACAAGTGATTTACAGATTCAATGCCATGCCGAAAAAATCCCAACCTCTTTCTTCACAGACATAAAAAAATAATCTCTTGGGCTGGAAAGATGGCTCAGCAGTTGAGGCACTTGCCTCCAGTGCCTAAGGCCCCCGGTTCAATTCCCCAGGACCCACATATGCCAGACCCACAAGGTGGTGTGCTCTCTCTCTCTCTCACTCTCTCTCTCTGCTTGAAAATTGAATAAATATAATATAAAAATTAAAAAAATAATAATCTCTAAATTTATTTTGAAGGGCAAAAGACCTAGGATCAATAGCTTCTCGGCCTTTTGGCTAAGATCAAGTGTGAAGACCTTGGATAGCCAAAACTATTTTAAGTAAAAAAGCCTACTAAGGAGGTACCACCCTGCCTGACTTCAAAACATACTACAAAGCATAGTAACTAAAACAGCATGGTACTGGCTTAAAAACAGACAGAGAGATCAATTGGACAGAATTGAAGACCCAGCTTTAAATGGATGTAACTTCAGTTATTTGGTCTTTGACATGGGGCCAACAATGTACGCTGGGCCAAAGGTAGTATCTTCAACAAATGGTGCTGGACAAAATGGATAAACACATGTCAAAAAAATGAAAATAGACCCACTCCTTTCACCATGCTCAAAAATCAACTCAAAATGGATCAGAGACCTCAATATAAATCCTGTAACACTGAACCCCCTGTAAGAAAAAATAGGAGGATCTCTATATGAAATAAGTGTAGGGAAAAATTTCCTGAGCAAATCGCCAGCAGCCCAAGAAATGCAACAATCACTTAGCCAGTGGGACCTGATCAGGCTCAAAAGCTTCTGTACAGACAAACAAACAATATTCAGAACCAATAGATCCCCATCAAACCGTGAGATGATATTTACCAGCTATAACTCAGACAGAGGCCGGATCTCCAGATCTTACAGAGAACTAAAAAAAAAAAAAAAAAAAAAAAAACATAATAAAATCTCAAACAGGCCCCTCACAAAATGGGGCACCATTTTCAACAGAGAATTCACAGAGGAGGAAACACAAATGGCCTTTTCTCACCTGAGAAAGTGCTCAACATCCTTAAGCATCAGGGGAATGCAAATCAAAACCACAATGAGATACCACCTTTCCCCAGTCAGAAAAGAAAACCAACAACAATCATTGCTGGCGAGATTGCAGGGGAAAAGGAACCCTCATTCACTGCTGGTGGGATTGTAAACTCGTTCAACAGCTATGGAAAGCAGTGTGGAGACTCCTAGACAGAATGGACATAGAACTACCCATGGACCCAGCTATCCCTCTACTAGGCATCTACCCGCAAGATGCCACATCTCGATGCAGAAACTTTTGTACAACTATATTTATAGCAGCTCAATTCATAATAGCCAAGAATTGGAATCAACCCAGATGCCCATCCATGGAGGAATGGAAAGCAAAACTGTGGTATATTTATACGATGGAATTCTACTCAGCTGAAAGGAAAAATGACATATCAAAATTTGAGAAAAAATGGTCTGACTTTGAGCAGATCTTACTAAGCGCACACTCAAAATAACAGAGAATTGAATGCCACATATTCTCCCTCATTTGTGGTCCTTAACCAGGATAACTGTGAACTACGCAGACTAGTAGAAAGAAGTGAGTGTTTATGAATAAGGGGTAAGGGATTGGGGGGGGAACGGCTTAAGCATGAGGCTAAAACAAATTAGGTTCAAAAACATAAAATCCTCACGAGCATACTATAACCTATGGAGCATGTATTGGGCATCGACTGGCAAGAGGGGCCATGTGTAGTAGGGGAGAGAGTCTAAGCCTGTGAATAATTGAGCAGTCTGACAACCTGGTACCAGTCACTGGTTCCTTTCCTCACTGAGCTGTTGACCAAAGTGACCCATAATGTTCCAGAAACAAGACGGAATTCTGTCACAGTCCTTGCATGCCCTCCCAGGCCTGAGGCAAAACCCTTTTGCTGAAAATACGACAGAAGGCCATGGATCAGTATCGAGAGACATTTCAAGGTATGGAATGGTAACCAGCCCCAGGTGGAAGGCACTGCACAAGCTGCCAGGGGAAGCTGATCAACAACAGCTGGAGTAAACAGAGACCATTGGCATGAAACACAGTCTGTGGCCATGAATAGGCTGACCATACCTCCTACTGGGAGAGAACAGTGAACCATGAAAGGAGCACTTGTTCAATGGAGGAGTCTTGGCCTGGGGGAGACAATCAACAGCTTTCAAATTTGGCCAAATAATCCACTTAGGGAGGGGGACCCCCTGACTGGAACTGGGGATTCAGGGTGATAGGCACCAGATCCCATACTCTTTGGCTCCCAAGAAAAGATGCACTATGGGAGTGATTGATGGAGAGGCTACTAAAAATAGAATCTTGGTAATCCAGAATTGTGTATATTTGTTAACCTAGACTGATCTCACTCTCTGATGGAGAATGTGTTTGTATTTTTCAGGATGCAGCGAGAGAGCTGTGGCCCTTCTAATCCTAGCATCTGACCATAGGCAGATAGCTGAGATCCTGGCAAGAGATAAACCACCACAGCCATATCGTGGAGGATCCATATGGAATCCTGCAGAGAATGACAGACAGCCATTCAGTCAACACAGGATAAGCCAGGGTGACAGAAACCAACAATGTTGGACACAAAGACCCCTAAGCTCACAATATTAAAGCAGCCTTAATACTCACCCACCGGGACTCAGGGAACTGAGCGGAAGACGGGGCGGAAAGATTGTGAGAGCCGTGGTGGGGGAGACTATCCAGAGGCATGGCACCCCTCAGTAACATGTGGGCCAGGAGAACCAGGCTGAGTACTAGGGTATCCATGGTCCCCTTCCACAAGGACTGATCCAGAAGACCCAAGGAGGAGGATATCCAGCTGATTGGGGATGGGGAAGAGGGGCATTGAGGAATTAGGGATAACAACTCATTTTTTGCCCACTAAATAATGTAACTCATTATGGACAATAAATATATATTTAACAAATATATAGTAAAAGCTAGGACATAGGAATATTCAAAAGGTTAGCTTAAACATGAACATGTTTTGGATTCACTAATTTACACTGTAAAAAGATGATTGTCAGCTTTGAGCAAATTTAATGCTCAGAAATCCTTATAGGTTTGATTGCAAATTTGCAGAAAGTCCCAAGATTAAACTCAGTCTAACTACATTTTGACCTATATTTTGGTTCCTTTCAATTTTACTAAGAGGAGTTAATGACCAAACTGAAACAAGGAGATGAGTTCAATGTAAGTTTAAAAAAATAACCACAAACAGGTGTTAGGGCCTCATTCTCTTTTGTTCTCTCATTTACAAATTCTACAGGTTCTGCAAATTTAACAGATAGAAAACTTGCCTACATGCCTCTTAAATATGTGTCCTTTCATTTATTGGGTAAGAGTGGCATCCAAACAGATAAAGCAGAGTTAGGTTGGGGGCATTAGAAGCTGATGCAAAATTACAATGTCAAATTGTCTAGAAGGTAGCCCAGTATCTGTTCATAAATTGTGGTTAATTATTTTCAACTGTTCCACCCTTATTAGGCACATGAACAGTAAAAAAAAATAAAAATAAAAATAAAAATAAAAATAAAAAACTAAAACCTCAGCCTAAACTTGCTCTTAGGAAAGCTGAATGACACCACCATCTATCTAGTCAAAGGAGCCCTTTCTTTAGATGCCTGTATCTTTTGAGTGACCCATGTCTATCCCTCCTACCTAGTATAGTTAAAATCCCATGCTCTTCAAAGTACTGTGTCTGGACTCATGCCAACAGTATCCCCTGGAAAGCTATTACAAATGTAAAGAAAAGGCATCACCACAGCCGAAATTAAGCCGAACCCCAGGACTAAGTTTCAGAATTTGTGTCTCAAAAGCCTTCCAAGTAACTGTGATGCATAATCAAATTTGAGATTCACTGATAAGCACTATTGTATTGTCATGACTAATTGCCTTCTGGCTTTCACCATTTTGCATCTGGCCTTTGACCATGGTGTTCTGATTGGTTTTCCATTCTTCTGATCCATTTATGATGCCACCACAAGGGTGAACCTTCTACATCACAAATGTGATTATTAAAATAGTTCTCTACTTTCTCCTTACCTATAGCAGTGACTTTTACACTATTTCTAGGCAGATTTGTCCAATACTTACCTTGTGGCAAAATAGAAGCTCAGTGCAGGTTCACCAAACTTCAAATTTCATAAATAATAGAACACCTGCCTATTAATGAGGAGACACTCATTAGTTGGACACATGCCACAGAAGTCCTTCTATCACTGTCCCTAGAATTCCTCTTTATCTCCTTCCAAGCCCACCCACCATGCCAGCTATAGAGAATAATGGAAGGGTTTTTTAAAGACTAAGCAGTAGTCCACAAATGTCACATTTCTTTTTTATACTATGCCCTATTCTCAACATTTGCTTGTCATAAAATCTAACCCAGGAGAACCTGTTAAGGTCCTGTCTGTATTTTTCTCACTATTGCAAGTTACCCATGAAAAATAGGAGAATAATGAAAAATTCTCATCTACCTACAAACTCCATAGGAATGCAGAACAGGAAAATTGGTATAAAGATTTCAAGTGATGTTTGAAGGAAAAAGAAAAGATATAAATTCTGGTTGAGATTTGGAATGGAAGTCAAAGAATCATAAGAGCTTTCAGAGTCATAATGAGTGCCTGACTGAGGTTCTGAATGGATGAACTAATACTTTGATCAGGATTACCAAAGCTTTTCATCAATCACATTGAGCTAGCAATCAGTGATTTCTCAGGCATTCTCGAGACAGTAAACTTCACTGTACAAGTTTACATTACCACTCTACTAAATGACCAAAAATTTGATGGCATAAAAAATAAATTTGCAGTATGTTCTAATATTATAGTTCCCAATAAAATGTGTTTTGTAAAACAGATTTTTCTTAATGTTTTCGCAGTCAGAAATCTGAAAAAAAAAAGTCTTGATAAGCTAAAATTAGGATGCTATCAGAGTAGAATTCATTCCTGGAGGCTCCAGGGGAAAACATCTCTTCTTGTCTTTTCTAGCTTCTTCTACAGGCAGCCCAGAGTCCTTGGTCCCTTCCTCAATTTTCAAAGGTGGCAATGTCAGGTTAAGTTCTTCTCAGGCTGACTTCTTTCTTCTTTTCACTCTTCTATTTCTTCCTCTTTTTGAAAGTATAAATCAGTATAAAGTCTGTAGAGGTCTAAACCAGTTTCTTAATAGGAGGAGTTTGTTTAGAATAACACATGTGAAAAGTAATACACAGACCACTTTTTTTTGAAAACTAATGAAATGTAGACTATTACTATACTTTTCCTATATTTAAGAACTTTAAGAACCCTTATGGTAACATTTTATTATCAAAATAATTAATTTTAATTAATTTCTCATTGTAATCTGATACCACACATTTAAAAATTCCAGAAATTGAAAAATTAACATGTAGCAGAGCTTTCTGCCCAAGAGAACAGTGATTACTATAAAACTCTGGGATGTGGAGCTACTTTATATTGCATTACAAAATAGGATTTGATATATGAATCATTTACATTTATAATATATGCTACAAAGGCATGCATTCATATGCATGCAACACTACAAAACTGAATATTTTATTTCTTTATGTATATATTTAGGTCATAACTAACCTCTCCAACCATGTGCTTCAAGCTGGGGATCACTCTCTATGTTAAGTCTCATTTCACTGAGACATTCTAAAGACTTGATATTTGTTACAGTAATAAATGAAAGTGCTGTTTCTGGAAAAGAACATTTGTAGTATTGTATTTGTTACTTAGTTCGGAGCTATACATATTTCAAAAAATGAATGCAGTGCTAAAAGGGGGAAGCAGAACATATACTATTTAAAAATCCATTTAAAATAGATGTTGGACACATTTTTTATTATTTCTAAATTGGCTCATTCACCAGGAGAATATGGTGCAAAAGAAATAGAACTACTCCCCTAAACTATAAGAATTCTTACTTGTATTTCATTCAAATCAATAATGTGAAAGTCACTTCTAAAATATGATTCATGAACTTCATTTACTGCTCCTTCTTTTGGTTTGATCAGAATGGTCATCTTTATATAGTGCTAGAATTGTTGATATTTTATTGCATTGCCATATCTTATTATTATGTATTAAACACTGTTATTTATAGCCAGTACTTAATCTGATGTGAGACAGAAAAATTATTGACAGCTTGGCACTTCAGGAATAGAGGTTTTATAGGGATAAAGGACTGACTAGGAAGAGTCAATGGTCCTTAAGCTGCCCCTCAGATCATTAACTCCAAATGCTTATTTGCTCCCAGGCACTGTCCTATGCCCAGGTTGTTATTACTGTGATACGTAGATGAAGGAGCGTATATTTTAAATGCCTTAATATGAACACAATGCTCATGAAAGGTGCCAGATTGAAAGCATTGGAGTTTGAAGTCATCAAGTTATGCACTTGGCTGATTTCAAGGTACAGAAAGATGCTTGACCTTGAATGACCATCTTCAAAGAAAGAGAAAACATACAGTTTGCTAAACTTTTAGAGGCTGCAGGGGGAATCATTAAGGAAGCAACCCACAGTTATGCATTATTACCAAGGAGGAAAACTTGAGAGGAGTAACTAAACTTGGACTTCAATATTTTTAGTACAGTGCCAGCACTGCTGTAGGATAGGGTGAGTGGCTGTAAGCTTTAATGCACAATTGCTTTAATTCAATGAAAAACTAAGGTCCTTCCTATTACCAAATTACAAAAATACATAACCACCATTCTTTTAAGCAGCCAATTTGTGTGTGTGTGTGTGATAATTTAACCACCAACTTTTTATGTTATTGTGAATATAGTAGAAAAGTCCTTAATTTAAAAAAATAAATAAAATGTATGAGCAAGAAGAAAAGTTGAGGTTATCCAGTCCAATGTTTTTAGTGTAGGTATGAGAAAATTAAAGCTCAGAAATAAGAATTGGCTCATAGAGAAATGTAATACTGGGAGTGAAGTCCAGATTTTCTGAGCAACAGAAAGAACCCTTCTGCTGTGCTGTGCATTTTCTCTAAAGAAGGAAAACTAACTGCTCTCTGAGCCTATTAACTATGTATTGCTTGGCACTGCTATACAAGTGTGAAGAATATCCCAGTTCAGATCCTCCGAAAAATAAAGCTGGCCTCTGTGGCAGGAGTCTGTAATACCAGCTAACCTACAGGTAGAATGGTGGGAGAGACAGGATTTCTTGGAAACTCATGGGCCAGCGAGCCTGGCATATTAATAAACAAGAGAGCAATCTCAAACTAGGATTAAAGTAAGCATAGACACCTGAAACTTGTCTTCTGACCACTGAACACACACTGTGACATTCACACACATGACTAAACAACCATACACACACACACACATTGGCTGCTTTTCACATTAAGAAAACAATTTAATAAATGACACAATATGTAAGAATCTTGACTTCATTACTTAGTAAATTTCTTTTTAAATCAGTCATTTGACTTTAGACTTTAATTTTTGCATTAAAATGACTTGAATGTTTGATACCATTATAACATTACAATTAGAACATCTGTAAGAACAGTGGGAAGTACAATTGTATGTAATATAATCACAACTGGCAGGTAGATTAATGTTCACCTTATAAACTAATTTCAATTAATATAGCATCAATCAATGATATCATTAATGAGATATTTTTACTATATGTTTTCAAAAGGTAATGCAATTTCTAGACTTTTTTAACATACTTTATGTGTGCATACATTTAAATTCAGTATCAATTGAGATCAAAGAGTCACCAATTTAACACAAATTCTGATCATTCTTTGAATTTTTTACAACTTGGAATGATAATTCATATTTGATAAATGTTACATATCATTGCCAGATGTAGGGAACTTAAGATAAAAAGCAGAGATTTCAATACCCTACTTACAAAGAACTAAATACTAAAGATTTCCTAAACAATCAAAACAGCAATTTCAGGAAGCAAATATTGTTCAATCAGTAAATCTTCTCAATGGAAATTTTTGTTTCATTAACTTGGAGAAGTGCTATATTTATTTATGTCAGTGAAACTACTAAATAGTTCTGGAAATATTCCATTGACCACTGCTATTTCCATGTGCTCTACTGATGGTCACATTTGTCAAGGAGTCTCCTGGTTTTAGTAGTGGTATATATAAAAAGGCCACATAGTTTTCCAAACATAAGGAGAGCCTTTAAATTTTGTTTTGTGAAGCCGTGCTTTCATTTGAGTTACAGGCACAAATTAATGTATAAAACAAATATGTTTAAAGAAAGTTAAATATGCATTTCATTTACATGACTCTCAATAAATTTAGCCAATTATGTCACTAGAACATTCCATTTTTTTCATTTCTTATAATTATGTATTCAATTCCCCAAGTAAATTTCTGAGTAGAATGCACATACCTTGATTGATCCAGAAGTTAAGAAAATCAAAACAGAGACAGCTGAATATAGGTCACTGTTGTAATTCCTGTAAACAAATTAGGCCAAATTATCTTTCAGATATATGTACAAACAATACTAATGCAGTGTTTCTACGAGTGAATGAGCAGATATGTGTAAAGTGCAGGGGAGCAGCATTAGAGCTGGGCTGGGAATATAGGACAATTTATTTTGTATTTCAGGAGGGACTAAAGGATTTCTTTTTAAAAAGATCAGCTTGATCCTTCAAGTTTATTCATTATATTGCTAACAGAGGTTTTGTTTTTGCTATTTGGAAGTGCTGGAGGTAGAACCTAGAATCTCTAGAAACCTAGAAACTCTATGATTGATCCATATCCCTTGCTGCAGAATTTTTAATTGTAGACTTGTACATAGAATAATATGAGATCTCTTCAACTCCACAAACTTGACTCCATTTAACTTCCTTACAATATACCACTCATTTTGAGGTGAAAAACCCACAACCTCAAAAAGTTCTCACCATGTAAAGCTTATACCAACTGGAATTTCTGACATTATGATGACCTGTTGTACTTTACAGAATGCCTTCTTATTTAATTTTAGAAACAAGGGAGCTTGATTAGCTGCAAGAGTTAACAGTCACATATATGGTATGGATCAGAATTCATGTGCTTTCACTGTTGGTCCATTTTTTTTTGTCTCTCCTGTTTTTTCTGTGTGCATACAAAATGTTCACAAAACATTAATAAATTAAAAAAACACATGGTGAAGTAATTGGAAGTACATTATAGCACATATTTATTGAAGTTATATTATTCTATTTTGTGTATATTGTTTTATCTACCTTTCCTTAATGAACATATATTATTCACATATTTAGAAGATATATTTTAAGTTTTCCAAACTCCATTTTAGAAAAGAAATGAAAACTTTAAATTTTAACATGCTTATAGTTTATGATTGGCATTTACTTAACCTTATGAACCCAATTTATCAATGACCTAAGCAAAAAATCTATTATTTTTACATTTACAAAAATTATCATTAATGAAATCAAATGTTAAAAAATTCTTCCAGAAAATCAAGACAGAAGACAATACTTAAATGCATTTTTAAAAATTTAGACCAATAACATCATTGCCATCTTTTACAAAAATCACTAAGATGACCTTGTAATGATAAAATAGTATTGTATTATTACCAATGATTTCCATATCTAATGCACTGTATAAATCATTCATAATAGACTGAAGTAGTGTCCTTGATAAGTTGCAATCTAATTGCCCGATGTGCATTTTTTATCACTGTTAATGTTGCTCAAAAAAGACGTGGGTCGGCTCAAGTGGTAATTCAGTTCCATAATAAAGCTGTGTTAGTCTTTTAAGGAAAGACCCTTCAGAAAGTACTAACATCCAGACTACAAAAATTATTCCTGGCTCTGGTATTGCATATACCAGAGCAAATCTGGAGGAATTGGCTTTGTACCCATCAGGCTGATTCTGGAAGGAAGCTACCAAAAGAACACTTTTTAAAAATCAACTATCCTATATGTAGATTTTTGCTATAGTGAGTTACACAGAGCAATGGGAAGCAAACCAGCTTTAAAAGGATATAGCTCTTTGCTCACTTCTCAATTGCCTTCCAGTTTGAGCCTTTAGGATATTAACACTATAGTAAGCCAGTCTGTACTTGACAAAGCTTACCAATTCCCAACATGTACCACTTCTCTTAATATTTACCTTTCTATTTCACTGAAAATTCATTTTCAAAAAAAATTGTTGAATTTCTTAAAGACGGCTCTCATAAAAAAATAGAATGTTTGAAAGTACTACTAATGCACTCAAACAGTGTACACTAGAGGCAGAAATAGAAGTAGTTGGGGCTGAAGGGTTGGTTCAGTAGGTAAGATGGGAGTGTTACTTGCAAAGACATAGGGGTGTAAATGGGCCTGAGCTTGTCTCAGTTTGATTCCCAAGGAATCCACACACGTCTGTAACCCCAGTTCTGTGTGGATTAGAGACAAGTAAATGGTTGAGCCCCTTGAAAAACAGCAAGCTCTGGAATGTGTATGAATCAGTCAAAGCCTGTCTCAAGAAAAAACATGCTTAGGAGCACTGAAGGGTGTGGAAGGTTTGAAAGTAAATGTCCCATATATCTTCAAGTATTATTCAACTTTCTACTTAGTTCCTCACTGATGGTGCCTTTGGGAGGTACAACCTTGCTAGAGGAAGTATGTTTCTGGGGAGATGACCTTGAGGTACATGACTCTAGCCTACTGGATGTTCAGAACTGGATCACATTCTTGGCAGATGTAGGTTGTTGTGAGCCGGTTGCTTTTCTTCACAGTGATGAAGCTTCCCTAGTAAATGATAAGCCTGAAATAAACCCTTTCCTCCCATAAGCAGTGTTTGGTTAAGTGGGTGCTTTATCCCAACAATGAGAGGGTAATTATTACAGAGGGGGACACCCACCATTCTCCTCTGGTCCTGTGCTTGAGCACAAGGTCATGTGCATCAACACAAATATGTGCATACACCACACATACCATACCATTCCATACATTCTACACACACACACACACACACACACACACACACACACACACACACACACACATGCAGACACAGACACAGTAGGAGCAACAAATATTAGATAGGCATCTCACAAAAACGACAATTGGTATGGTAATTGGTTTGAGGGAAAAGCTAGATACTGCCAGAAGAGTCCTGAATTCAAATCCAAATGGTTAAAGGATCATCTAGACCAAACAACTGCCTCTTGTTTGGTCTGACCTAGTGAAAAATTCTACTTCCTTCACACAGGAAGGAAATCCTGAGCATCTTAAACTATCAGCCACAATTGGACAGAAAATGGATACATTAAAAAAACACAAAAAAGGAAAAGAAAATGGATACATTGAAAGTGAGAAGATTTTAAAAGAATGATCAAAGGTGCTAATATAGAAATAAGAATACTTGTGAATATGCATACATGTGTATGAATAACAGTTCTCAAAGAATGTTAAAATATAAATTATATTAGCTTTGGACAAGGGTTCAATTTGTGCTTTTTTAGATATAATTATTCAATTATATAATAATTATAGCTGTGATAGTTATACCAGCACTATTTATATTTTCAGGGGCCTTTGGTTGCATACATGTCATTATATTTCATTTTATTAATTAGAATATCCTTCCATGTTTTAAAATCCTTATGCTATTTTTCCAATGAATCATTTACTCAAAAATCATGTCAAAAAGAATTGTGTTAATTATAGAGACAATTTCCCCATTCCAATGATCAGTGCTCATATACAATTAATGCTGAAAGACTGCATTTTCCCTTTCCTCCTCTGGTCCTAAAGAATGTTTAGGTTTACATTACTGGCTGCAACGTATTTTCTGTCTGGCAATATGGGCATTTCTAATGATAAGACCTGCCAAAAATTGTCAATGCTTTTTTCCTTCTTTTTCATTACAGGTGACTATAGCTGAGTAGCCAAGTAATCTATAGTCTAACTTCACTTAATTGTTTTTACTACATGACATGGAGAAATATAGTGAGTAATCACTTCTGTTTTACATGAAGCAAATTGCTAGTGCTTTGCACAGCAATATGGAGTTTTAACTTGCCTAATCTTCCTTCAACAGCCTGTTCAAGTCCTGACAGGATAAACATTGCCTTCTGTCCTCTAGTGCAAAAAGACTGGACTGCAGCAATAGGTCTCATAAAAATAAAGCAGCCAGAGAACAATCAGTCTCCATTCTGGTATCTAATGGTCTCACTCCAGCTCCAGCTCTCAAGGAGAATGGTTCTATTCTTTTTAAACATATTTTTATTTATTTAGGAGAGAGAAAAAGAAGGTATGGGTGTACCAGGACCTCTTGCCACTGCAAAAGATCTCCAGACACATGCACCACTTTTCCATTTTGTTTTCCATGGGTACTGGGGAATTACACCCTGGCCAGCAGGTTTTGCAAGCTAGTACCTTGAACTGCTGAGTCATCTTCTCAGCCAGATTTATTCTCAGCAACCACCTGAATAGCACTTTGATATGAGAAATTTTGTTTTGTACTTTTTAGTTCCTGTTTCAAATGTAAATATAATTTGATAATGAAAATTAAGGACTAATACAGACAGCCCACGGAGGAGGATATACAACTGATCAGGGATGGGGAGGGGGGGAATTGGGGAATTCGGGATAACAACGCATGGTTTGCCCACTAAATAATGTAACTTATTATGGACAATAAATATATATTTTAAAAAATTAATATCAACAAAAAAATCTTGGAAATATAAAGGAAAAATGCCATCTCCTCTCCTCCTAGCCACCACTTCCAAACAGAGGTCTCTTAATTTTGTGCACTCTTGTGAATCCATTCCTAAACATTTTTTTTCTTTCTTACATTTTGGGCACATGCAATTTTCTATACAACTTTGTTACTTATCTGTATAATGGAATCATTTTTCTTTAATCAGAACATATTTGTAAACATCATTCTTATTGGCCACAAAATCTCACAGCATCACAAATATCTTAGCAACTCCATTGTTAGGCAACCTCATTTGTCCTATCATTGCAAATAATGTTTGATGAAAATCTTTATAAATGAAGATTCTTCAAACATCTCACATTAGTTTGATTTTGGTGGTAGCAGGGATTAAACCTAGGGCCTCATGCACATTAGGTGAGCTCTCTACTATTGGACTATACCCCCCGACCATCATGTTATTTCCATAGGACAAATTAACAGAAGTAGAATTACTAAGCCAAGTGGTAATATTGTTGGTCTCTGGTTCCCTGAACATTTACACCTGCTAGCCAATGGCGCTGCCATGGAGCTACAAAAAAAGTGATTGGTTATAAGCATTTTTATTGCTTTGTTAAAAACTGTCAAATATCCACCTACTAGTCTTCCATCATGTTCTTATTATCCATTTTTATCTAGCTAATATTTACTAAGCACATTTGGTGTACTGGGTGCTATTCTAAATTATATGGATACAGTGAAGAATGAAGGCAAAAAGCTCATGGCTTCATGAACTTCATAGGCCCTAGGGTTGATAAATTATAAACAAACAGAATCTCAGCAATCGGCCTACAGTCGGTTGGTAGGGTTAGATGTGCCCCAGCTCTTTTGCTGCATCCTGAAAAATACAAACACAATCTCCATCGGAGAGTGAGATCAATTTAGGTTAACAAATATACAAAATTATGGATTACCTAGATTCTATTTTTAGTAGCCTCCCCTTAAATCGCTCCCATAGTGCAACTTGTCTTGGGAGCCCAAGAGTACGGGATCTGGTGCCTATCGCCCTGAATCCCAAGTTCCAGACAAGGGGTCCCCCTCACTAAGTGGAAAATTGGCCTAATTTGAAAGCTGTTGATTGTCTCCCCCAGGCCCAGGCTCCTCCATTACACAAGTGCTCCTTTCTTGGTTTGCTGTTCTCTCCCAGTAGGGGGTGTGGTCAGCATAGTCATACCATGGAGGATCCAAATGGAACCCCGCAGAGAATGATGGGATGAACAAGGGGCCCACAGCCACAGCCATTAAATCAACACAGGATAAGCCAGTGAGACAGAAACCAACGATTTTGACACAAAGACCCCTAAGCTCACAACCTTAAAGCAGCCTTAATACTCATCCACCACGACTCAGGGAACTGAGCGGAAGAGGGGGCAGAAAGATTGTGAGAGCCGTGGTGGAGGAGATTATCCAGAGGCATGGCCAGGAGAACCTGGCTGAATACTAGGCTATCCATGGTCCCCTGTCACAAGGACTGATCCAGACGACCCATGGAGGAGGTTATCCAGCAGAGTGGGGAGGGGAGGGCAGCAAGGAATTGGGGATAACAACTCATT
>PVHP010009973.1:0-48887 GCA_004024765.1 Zapus hudsonius | reverse complement strand
AAAGAGAAATGAGCCCAAGCCAACTGTTATTTTCCTTTCATTCACAGGGTAGCTCACAGGACAGCCCACCCTCCCTGTTCGAGAGTTCCTAAGGGAGCGCCTGCCCTGCCCTGTTCATCTGCCCTGCCTTCTTCCTTTCTGTAAAGGCAGTGAGGTCCCACGCAGACCTGCTTTCCTCAGAGCTCAGCTTCTGTTTTCCAATGTCTGAGATCATCTGTGTGCCAGCATGGCCCAAGCAAATACTAAGAAGCACGGAATGTAATTCCAGAACATGAGCTCGGAAGTCAGATGACCTAAAGTTGAATCTTACATTGGCCATGAACTTGCTGGGTGATTGTTACTTCTACTCTACTTTTTATTGAGGCAGAACAAATTACCACAAAATCCAGCAGTTTCAGACAGCATACTATATATGATGCTCATGAGTTCTGTGAGTTGGGAATTTGGACAGGTACAGTAGGAATGGCTTGTTTCTAGTCTGTGATGTTTGGGAAAGATTTTATAGCAGGAGGGAACTAAAAAGCTGGGCTGGCGGGCTGGGAGATGGCTCAGTCGGTCATTAAAATCACTTGCCTGCAAAGCCCGACTGCTGGTGTTTGGTGCCCTAGCACCCACATAACACCAGATGCACAAAGTGATACATCTGGAGTTCGTTTGCAGCGGCTGTAGGCTCTGGGGCACCCATTCTCTCTTCTCTCTCTCTCTATCCTTACAAAAAAGTAATAAAACCCCATATTTTTCAAAGAATTACCTTTTAATTTATTTTATATTTTTATTTATTTCTTTGCAAGCATAGAGAGATAAAAGAAAGACAGAAAGACAGAGAGAGATTGAGAATGGGCACGCCAGAGCCTCCAGACACTGCAAAGGAAATCCAGATGCATGTAACACCGTGAATGTGGCTTTACATGGGTACTGGGGAGTTGAACCTGGGTCATTAGGCTTTACAGGCAAACTCCTTAACTGCCGAGCCATCTCTCTAGCTGATATATATAAAACTTGGGTTTTCAAGGTAGGGTCCCACTGTGGCCCAGGCTGCCCTGGAATTCATAATGTAGTCTTCACAATGTGGCCTCAAACTCACAGGGATCCTCCTACCTCTGCCTCCTGAGCGCTGGAATTAAAGGCATGCACCACCACTCTCAGTGCCATATCTATTTTTCATTGGGCTGGAATTATCTAAAGACAACGCATTGTCTAGCTCCTGGGCTGGAGTGTCTCAGAGCCTAGGGTGGGTGACTACAGCATCTGCCTATGGCTTCTCTCTGCAGCTTGTTTTTGGAAACCTGCAGCCTCAGAGTAGAGGCAGTGAGACTCGGCTCTCAAGTGCATGGTTCCCAGTGAACAAAGTAGAGCCTGGTCACTTCTGACACAGCTTTGGAAGGTCGCATCTCTCATACCATATACAGAGTCAGTAGTGCCCCCCCCCCCGCAATTCAAAAAGAAGGGATATAAAGTCCTGTTTGTTGGAGAGAGAAACATCAAATAATCCATGTCCATAGCTTAAAAATCAGCACAGGGCTGGAGAGATGACTCAGCACTTCAGGCACTTGCCTGCAAAGCAGAAGGACCTGAGTTCAATTCCCCAGTACCCACGTGGAGCTAAATGCACAAGGTGGTGTTTGCAGTGGCTACAGGCCCTGGCATGCCCATTTTCTCTCTCTCTCTCTCTCTCTCTCTCTCTCTCTCTCTCTCTCTCTCTCTCTCTCTCTCTTTCTCTCTCTCCCTCCCTCTTTCTTTCACGCGCAAATAAATAAATAAAACTTTTTCTTTAAAAGCAGCATCTTCCTCAAACCTAGTTTTCTTATCTGTTAAATAGAGATATTTATGGCAGTCTTGTAAGATTGGTGTGCAACTTATATTAGATAATGTAATTAAAGTGCTCAGTGCAGAGTGTAGAGCACTACTGAGTGTTAACTTCCATTACTAAGAGTAACACTAAGGGCTGGAGAGGTGGCTCAGCTCTTGAAGGCACTTGCTTGAAAAGCCTGATGACCAGGGTTTGGTTAGTCCCCACATAAAGCAGAGTGGCACCTGGGTCTGGAGTTTGGTGCTCTGTTCTCTCTCTCTCTCTCTCTCTCTCTCTCTCTCTCTGTCTCTCTCTCTGCCCCCCCTCTCTCTGCCTGTCTCTCTGTGTCTCTCTCTGCCTCTCTCTTTCTGTCTCTCTCTTTTTCTCTCCCTCTCTCTCTGCCTCTGTCTCTCTCTTTCTTTCTCTCTGCCTCTCTCTCTGCCTCTCTCTCTCTCTCTCTCATAAATGAAATGAGTGACATTAACCAAGTGAGCAGCATGTGCCCTTTTTGTAGGCTTTGCACTGCAGGCCCTGGTCCTAATGTCATGGTGGCTGCTGGGAAGGACACCTGGCACCCGCCTCTGCTGTCGGGCTGGGAACCTAGATGCCGACATGGAGAGTTAGCAACAGCAGTCAGGCGAGGCTCTGGACCCGTCTCACCATGCAGAGATGCTTTGCTGGCAAGGGGGTGATCTCACAATGTTGGTTAGTTTCAGTTGGCATTTTCAACAGTGAAGTTGTATCTTCAGGAAACCATCCTAACTCTCCATCCGTCTTCACTCTGACCCACAACTTCTACTAGGCTGGTAATGTCAGACTACAGACAAAAAGTGCTGAGGGATAAACCTCTGACTTCATTTGCTTTCCCAGTTGTCCTTAACTTCACTTATGGGCCAAAAGCATAAGGACATCAGCACAGAGCAAGGTTTCCCGTTCTCCCTCACTAGAACGAGGCGGGCACAGTCCTTATTGGTGACCGGGAAGCTCCTAACCCTAGCTGACTCCCTGAGAAGGCCCCAAATCCGAGCCCTAGATCTCGAGAGATGCCTACTGGTTGGCTGGCTGCCTTTGGGGATGTGCATTGTCAGCATTGTTTAACATTCTGACCTAGCCAGCAAATCCAATTCTTGGTGAGTCTTGACATCCTCAGCAGAGGTGCTCAAAGGGACCTGAGTGTGAGGTCACCAGCAGGCTCAGATGGGGAGGTGCTTACCTATTCACTTCCCTGTTGGCAAGCAAACAGCCACGCCTGGCGCATGCAGTGGGCCTGGGATCTGCCACTATCGATAAGGTCACCCATACAGGGTGACATAGGTTCACCGGAGCTATGATAGCATCACTCGCTGAAGCCACAATCAGCCCAGGAAGAGTGGAAGTGGGGTTCAGTGTGGAGATAGACGGAGAAAGGTTGAGTTCAGTACAGGTGGAGACAGGAGGTCAAAGTCTCTTCATTTGTGCTATTTATTCCTTCAGGACTTATCACTCATTCACTCAGCATCATTCCTTCAGGACTTATCACTCATTCATTCAGCATCATTCCTTCAGGACTTATCATTCATTCACTCAGCATCATTCCTTCAGGACTTATCATTCATTCATTCAGCATCATTCCTTCAGGACTTATCACTCATTCACTCAGCATCATTCCTTCAGGACTTATCACTTATTCAGCATCATTCCTTCAGGACTTATCATTCATTCATTCATTCAGCATCATTCCTTCAGGACTTATCACTCATTCATTCAGCATCATTCCTTCAGGACTTATCACTCATTCATTCAGCATCATTCCTTCAGGACTTATCATTCATTCATTCAGCATCATTCCTTCAGGACTTACCACTCATTCTCTCAGTGTCATTCATTCAGAGCATATCACTCATTCACTCAGCATCATCCACTTGGCTCTTGGCTGTTCATTCCATTTCTAGGGGTACACATGGATAGCCTCATCTGCAAGTCTACTTAGACAACACCACAAAGTAGCACATGGGAGGGATCACAGCAGATGTCCTGTGTGCAGCACCCACAGTGACAAGGAAGTGTTGCAAGAAGGGACAAATTAATTCAGAAAGAAAAAATCAGGGCTCCCAGTTTCCAAGATTCCTTTGGCATCTGTTTCCCAGACAATAGGGTGAGGTGGGGGTGGGTGGGCTGGAGGTGAAGACAGGTGGGGGGAGAGATCCTTGCCAAAATAAGCAGTCAATATTTGAGAGGAAGGTTCCAGTTCAAGGAAGTAAGTGACAACAAGAGAGAGGAGGGTCCTCAGGCCCCTGTCCTGCGGTCAGTCCACTTCATAGATGAACCCACGAAGGTCAAACCATCTGACTTCAGACAACTGAAAAAAATGTGTGGCTTCACTGCAGCAAGAGAAACCACCCAGAATGCACCCTGCTTACCCACCCCACTCCCGTGTTTATGTGCCCATAGGATTTGGAGCCATATGCACCGTAAAATATGAGCGGCTCCAGTGCATTGTTCTCAGTCTTCCTGTAAATAAAAAATACATGCCAAATAACCATGTCAGGCCCCGTTGTTTGATGGCCTCTGTCTTGGCACTTAATTTTATTTCATGACATAAAATCAGGGGAGGGTGAGGGGGGGAAGGGAAGCTGACTTTTGTTAAAGTACAGTCTCATTGGTTAACACCTGAGGGGGGAAATGACTGAAAAGAATTTAATTCAAAAAATCCTTTAGGCACATAGAAGCTTCTTCCAACCAGTGAGAGTCAGACAGCTATGGAGAGAGGCATCAATAAATAATCAGCAGCCTTACACTTTAAACAGGATTCCCAGGCACGATCTACCAGCCAAAGGTAGATTGCATCTTTCCCACCAGCCTCCGAGTGGGGTTTCATGCTTGCATGGGCTGGGCCACTCTGCTATTGTGAATGTATCTGATCACTTATTCTAAATATCTATATATAGCCTACTCATATGCATGTGTGCATACGTATATGTATTTGATCTCTTATTCTAAATAAATATATATGGTATGTATATGTACCTACTCATATGCATGTGTATGTATCTAAATATGTATATACCTATGCATATGTATATTCATCCTACTCATGTGCAGCCCATTTATGTCCTTTTTCATATTGTGTATATGAAGCTTCTTTGCTCCTCGGATACAATAGGAAACCCCAAACAGCATTTTTGTTCCCAGTTCAAGGCACAAGTCCTTTGTGTAGACATGGCCCCACAGCTGGAGTGCAGTGGGCTCTGGGGTGGGTCTCTGTACCAAGAGCATGCCTTCCCAAGGGTCAAGGAGTCTCAGCCCTCCTCCGAGAGTGATACCATATTTTAATTCTGATTGGGAATATTTTTATGATGGTGTCCACAATAACCCAGGGACTTGATTTCACTTGCAGGGTTATGGATTTATCAGCATGTCAAGGGAGTGAGCACCTTCCCGGGTGGGATTTGAATCCCCCCTTGGCTCCCAGGCCAGGGCTCCAGGAGGCCCCAGAACATCCATCACCTGTCTGCAAGTGTTTTATGAGCTGTCTCTGATCCAAAGAGCCAGTGAGGGTGTTTCTGGAGCTGGCCTCTGTACACCACAAGCACTGTGTCTTATTGCTTGTCATTTTGTCCAAGACTGTTTGACACTTCATCTTTTTGAAAGCAAGCTGACTTGCAGTTTTCTTGGGTGGGCTGGGCCAAGCAGCCCAGGCGTAGAGGCTACTTCTATACCTCAGAAAGCACCTGCCTGGAGTTTGAGGGAATGGAGTCTATGTTGGACCTTTTTCCCTGGCCTCCTACTGGTGGGGTGGGTGCTCTTTCCCTGTGAATGTCAGTCTCTAGCCCAGAGCAAGCAGGCCACCTGGAGAGCTGTGGCATAAGATTGTCCTGGGGCCATTGTGCAGGTCTGTGCAGTGGGAGAGCCCTGCGTACTCAGCTCAGAGGGTCTGCAGGAAGAGGGGCCAGGAGCCCAGGGCTTGCAGACCCAGCTCAGCAACTAGTCAGAATTGAGCAGCAGGTGTAAATACTAATAAGTTTCCAAGACTTAGTGCCTCCCAAAAGATAAGGTATTGATGATGCTTGATGCTAAAATAACAATAAGTTGGATATATTGGGTTAAATAAATTATATGACTTACATAAATGTTACCTGTTTTATTTTATCTTTTAAAACATGCCTACTAGAAAATTTTAAGTTGCACATGTGGTTTGGATTACATCTCCATTAGATGCTGCAACATCACATGGCCCTTTCGTGACTGGGGTAAGGGGATTTGTTTTACCAAGGTAACGACAATGTTTTTACCTTGTCATTCAAAATGGTGTTTACAATGAAATACACACATGTAAAAAATAAAAGTAACATGCATAAAGCTTAAAAAATAGTGAAACCATTACCTCTACAATCCAGTTTGACAATAAAAACACCAAACACTTGAAGGAACTGTGTTACACTGACCTTGTCTATCTCTGTCCCTGGTCAATCAGAGTTCATATGTATTCATATTATTCTTATTAAAGTATAATTTTCAATCCGAGAAATCATTTTTTTAAAAACTCAGCCGGGCGTGGTGGCGCACGCCTTTAATCCCAGCACTTGGGAGGCAGAGGTAGGAGGATCACCATGAGTTCAAGGCCACCCTGAGACTACATAGTGAATTCCAGGTCAGCCTGGACTAGAGCGAGACCCTACCTTGAAAAACAAACAAACAAACAAAAAAACAAAAACTCAGAATGCAGGCTGGAGAGATGGCTCTGAAGCTAAAAAATGCTTGTTTGAAGAGCCTGACAATCTGAGTTTGATTCCCCAGTACCACTTAAAGCCAGATGCACAAAGAATCGGATGAATCCGGAGTTCATTTGCAGTGGCAAGAGGCCCTGGTGCACCCATTCTCTCTCCCTCTCTTTCCCTCTTTCTCTCTCTTACTCCCTCCCTCCTTGCAAATAAACAAAAACATTTTTTAAAAATTCAGAAGGCACTGGTGATCATCTACCAGACACTGATGTTCACCACATCCAACATTACTCACTGTTACCAAGTTGTCCTGTTTGCTTCCCTTAAATAAAAAACAGCACCAGAGGAAGAGAGAGTTGACTTTTAGCGGTGGACAAGCTCATTCTTGCCCCATCTGCCTGGCTGTATTTCTGAACAAGAGAGTGGTGGTCTCTCAAATGCCAGCAATCATGCCAGCCCTCTCACTGGTCCCAATGGGTACTGCAGAGATCCTCACGCACAGAGAGGTCCATAGGTTGTACAAAGAAACCATGATCTAGCCTGCCTTTATTGCTGCATGGAATCAGACCTGTGCCCACAGAAAGGCCACAAGAAATCCGTTATGATGGAGGCTAGAAAGCACCCAGAAATGTTGGCACCTCATGGCATGCGGGTCTTTCATCCAGTGCTGAACCCAAAGTGGGCCAAGCTGTGCCCTGGGGTGTCACGTGAGCCATGACCCCGTCTTCATTAGACTATACAAGAAGGGCAGTGGAGTTGCGGAGTGGGTTTCCTGGGAGCAGGAGATAAAGTGAACAGGCCTTCAGCTTGCTGAGAAATTATTCTTTCTTTTTTCCTCTTCTCTCTTCTCAATTTCTTTTCTCCACTCATCTTTTATCTTCTCTCCCCTCCCCTTCCCCCTCCTTCCCTTCCCTGTTCTTCTTCTCCTTTCCCTCCCCTTCCCTTCTTTTTGGTCCTGAGGATTGAACCTAGGGCCTAAAGCAAGCTTTGCAAGCACTCTAGCACTGAGCTATATCCACGACCCCCGCCACACACACACCTGCTTTTTTGTTTTTCTTTTCCTGACAGGGTCTATCTGAGCTGTCCAGGCTGGCCTTGAACTCACTGTAGCCCCGGCAGTTTCTGAAATTGCAACCCTCCTGCTGCAGCCTTCGAAATGGCTGGGCTCACAGGTCTGCACTGGCAGCCAGACCCGGCTGAGAAACATTTCTTAGATGCTCAGATCCACTTTCTCAAACCTCAAGTCCTTGCTTTCACATCTCATACCTTCTTCCCATGGGGCTTCTGGTCATTTCTGGAAGAAGAAGAAGCTGCCGCTGGAGGTGAAGAAGGTGAGGCCAGACTAAAGCAGTCAAACTTTGTCTTTTAAAAACTTACTGAGAAAGAACCTTTCTTTTTCAAACTCTCACGCGGTATCATGCTTGAATACCATGATTCTCTTGTGTGCTCCTGATCAACCTTAGAATAATACTGAAAAATTTTTTTCTCACTACCAGGAAATTTGTTGAGTTTCAATTCATAACAGATCCATTGCAATGACTCTCACCAGTGGCCAGAGTGAGCGGTGCCAGGAGACCTTATAATGCCATATGTGAGAACAGGAAGAAACTTTGTGGGGGCGGGAGAGGCTGGGTTTGATTCCCCAGTACCCATGCGAAGCCAGATGCAAAAGGGGTGCATGCAACCTGGAGTCCATTTGCAGTGGCAAGAAGCCCTGGCACACCCATTCCCTGTCCCCTCTCTCTCTCATTCTCTCTTTCTTCTGGCAAATAAATATTTTTTTTTCAAAAAAGAAAGGAAAAGCTGTGTCACATCCTTTTCTAGAAGCAGGGGTTGAAGTAGTTAAGATGAGGCCTCCATTTGGCACAGAGGCCACATATGCCCTGTGGTCCTTATGCAGGCAAAGCCCTAATATTGACTGACTGTTGCAAACTCTGTCTCTTTCCTGAGCCCATAAGCCTTCAGATGCAGGAAGTAGGCCTCTTGTATCTGCTTCAACATTCTGCACATAGGAAGTGACTGAAAATTTTTTTGTGGAATAAACAATAGCAACAATACAATTAAGATATACTGTCCTTGTTAGGAAAAACTCTTCGTGCCAAGTAAAGCAGGTGGATTGTCGTGCACATCATCCCTGTCCTGGGCTCAGTGATACACTATAATGCTAAAAGGACCCAAATCAACAGGGCAGTAGGGGTGGGGGTGGCTACGTGCTCAAGCAGGGGCCCCCAGGAGGGGAAGGCAGAAACCTCTAAACAATCAATGGCACAAATGCCTCTTCTTATAAACACACAGCGCGAGGCAGATGTTTACCGAGGACAAGCCAGAGAGAAAAAGCTGTGGGGATTTACATTGCACAAACAAGGGATTTCCTGGGGGAAGGAGTGACAGGTAATGGGTTCTGCGAATTTCTCCTCTGATAACTACATCACAAACCCAGTCCAAAGAGACTGTGCCTTCCCAGGAAACCTTATTTAAATACAGCCAGGCTGGGCTGTTCTGTCAGACCTTTATGAAACAGCCCAGGAAGGAATAGATGGCCGTCTCTCTGAGGGAGCAGGGGACGTGTCTCACAGGGACATTTTCTTCCCCAAATGTGCCTTTCCCAATTCTAATTAGTGGCCTTCAACCAAGTCCATTCAGTTGAGGAAACAAGAGCTGCGCTGCTTTCAGACAGCCCAGCATTCCTTTGTGCCATGGGGACACCGCCTGGCATCTCTGTCATCCCCTGACCTTCAGGAACACACACCTCAGTGGAAGGGACAGCTGTTGGGATTGTTTTTGCAGTGATGGTCACCCTTGGCACCTTCTTCATCGGTGTCTCCCAGGATTCTCTTTGGACACAGCAAAGGGCTCTGGAATAGGGCACAGGGTTTCAAACACTGATCCACACACGGCCAAGGTATCCTGAGGGACCTGGGATGTGGTGACAATCACATCAGGTGGCTTGCATAATCTGTGTTCCTTCTGACATGGGCCCAAGTGTGTGCCTGGCTGTCTGCTCATATTTACTGTGTTCCTAAAGCTTGTTTCGTTTTGGGTTTGAGGCTTTTGTTTGTTTTATTTGGGGTCCCCCTCCCCCTGAAAAGAGCAGGTAAGGGTTTCATGAATGAGTCATAAAACCAAGCAGAATGTACTGAGCTGTTTTTCTCAGCTAATGGACTTGCCATTCCTGAGGGAAGTCAGCAAAGTCCTTCCAGGCGAGTCTGCGGGATGCTCTCTGTCTCTCTGCCCCTGCAGGACGCTCGGGCCAGTGTGTGTTCATTGAGCAGCTGCTGTGTTCCCAATGCTGGGCTCAGCCCTGGGGATATAAGCAGAGCAACAGCAGGCCGGGTCCAAGGCTCCCCTGAGCTTACAACCTCATGGGACAATATACCCAAACCCCAACTCAAGGCTCTACAATATCATGAAGCCATGGGGATTGTGACTAAGAAAATTTTATGAAGAGCTAGAAGTATTTATCTTGAAAGAGGGGACATGGTGAGTGAAAACGGTCCAAGGTCAGGGAGAGGCGGGGTCATGGTCTTTCCTTGAAGCCTGGCACACCTTCCTTCTTCACCCCATGGGAACCAGGTCCTTTCCTACATATCTGAAAAACTCAGACATTCTGCCCTTAAGGTAGTAAAGGTATCTCAATATTGCTGGCATTTTCTATAAGACCTGTGTCTAAATATGTTATATGATAGGGGTGAGGAGTGGGGGGAGCAGAGAGGTAGTTTCTGGCTACCATTTGGGCAGGCTAGGTAGGAGCTGGAGTGACAGGCCGGGGCTGCCCCTAAGCGGGGCCAGGAAGTGTAGGAGGGGAAACACCCCAGATTTATTCACAGTGTAGCATGTTCCCAGCCCATCACTCAGCCTTGGTAAATCCTCCAGATCTGGGGTCATTTTTATTAGCGATTGCCTCCCCACACACCCTTTGAAAATGTTGTTGGATGAAAATGAAATTTCTGCTATGTGTGTCTCGGCATTGATTTTTCTATTTGTAATAACACACCCTAGCATACCTCCTTTGATACCAAGAGGATAAAATGTCCCTAACACGGAGCTCTCTATTCTGGGTAATGGATAAAGCCTGTTTATGAGATGTCATTTATTCTACAATAGACAGTAAATAAAAGCCATTTCAAGCTTGGGTTAAATCAAAGCTTGTTCAGGATTTCAGCAGATTTGCAAATCACCTCGGGGACCTTCATCAGTTGCACTGGCTCTTTCCTCCTTCTATTGCTCTCTCCCTCTGCCCAGCCTCCTCCTCTCCCAGCCCTGCCTGACTTGGAACGGCAACCACCCTGGCTAATCCTTCCTTTCATTTGGGGAATAAAAAACTTTTTAAAAAGTGGCAAGAAATGGATATTACAGCAACAAATGTGAGAAAAATAACAGAAAAAGGAAAAAGTTCACAGAGAAGCTAGAAGCAAACTTAAACGGGGACGCCTCTGACCATCCATGGCTCCTTCTAGACCTGGGAAGCTTGTTTCCTTCTGCCTAAGGACCCTGTGTGTATGAGGGAGGGAGGAGATGGGGCATGGCTTCGCTGTGAGGATCCCTAGACTAGCCCAAGCCCTTGTCCGGTGAGTCAGCCTCAGGTGAGAGGATTATAAACTCTAACCCTGATGATCATGTGACCTGCTCTAGCCAATGAACTGTGGGAAGAAGGGTCTCAGGACAGGCCAATAGCGACCTTATTATGCCAGAACCCTTATTCTGAGCTGGGGAGGAGGCTCAGTCAGTCAAGTGTTTGCCACACGAGCATGAGGACTTAAGATCCCCAGCACCCATAGGAAAAGCCAGCCTGGACTCCATAGGGAGACCCTGTATCAAACAAAAACAAAATAAACCCTGGTTATTAGAAAGATACAATATCACCAGAGCTGAGCTAAGCTGATGACACTTATTATATATATATTATTATAGGACTTTGCCCTATGAAACTTCAAGAAATCATGGGCATCGGGCTGAGGAGATGACTTAGTAGTTACAGGTGCTTGCTTGCAAAGCCTGTTTGCCCTTGTTCAAATCTCCAGCACCCTTGTAAAACAGGATACAAAGTGGCACGTGCATCTGTGATCCCAATGGGCCCATGGTAACAGGAGGCCAAGCCTGGAGGATCTGAAGCTCGTTCCTGGGCCAACTGGTCTGGCAGCAGAGACCATGTCCCAAGGAAGGTGAAACACAGATGCCTCAAAATTGTTCAATGACCTCTATAGTTCCACCATGGCACATGCCCCCAGCACCTAGATAGATAAACAAATCAATATTTTAAAAATTGATTTATGTATTCGCGAAGAGAGAAATGGAGGGAAAGAGGCAGGCAGACAGAGAAACTGAGGATGGGTGCCTAGAGCCTCTTGCCACTGCAATTGAACTCCAGACACATACACCACTTTGTGCATCTGATTTTACATAAGTACTGGGGAATCAAACTGAAGCCATCAGGCTTTGCAAGCAAGCACCATTACCTACTGAGCCATATCTCCAATCCAGTTTAATTTTTTTTAAAAAAAGGAAATCATGAATCATGGGCTTGGTCTGAGCTTAAAGCCTAGCCAGAGAGAGCATTGTCTTCGACCTGACCAGTTAAGTGATGAGAATAACACAGTCACAGGATCCTAAAGGGCTAGAGTTCTCAGGGATGACCTTGGGGAGAGTGAGGTTCCCTGACGTCCCCCAACCCCCCATCCTGTCAGTCAGTGATTTGAAGACTCACTGGTAGTCATCACTTGTGGAAATCCAGGCCTATTGAGAGCTCAGCCTCTCGTGTTAAGGAGTTAGGGATGTGGGGCCTTCCTCTCCCAGGGGAGACTTAAGGAGTGTGCAGTCCACACACGTAGCATCAAGCCAGGTCTGGGAGGCCTTCCACACAAATGATGACTTGCCAAGGCATCTTTGGTGACACTGGTGGTAAGGACCTCTCTGAGATCACACCGGAAGTACCTATGACCTGATGTAACAAGAACCTGCCTGGAGAGGGCGCAGCTGCTTAGACCATCACTTTCCTATTCCCTTCATCTCCTGGAATCTCACAGCCTACCTGGCATCATCATCTCTCTTAAAAATATTTTATTCATTTATTTGGAGAGAGAGAGAGAGAGAGAGAGATTGAGAATGGGCATGCTAGAGTTTCTAGCCACTACAAATGAACTCCAGATGCATATGCCCCTTTGTGCATCTAGTTAACATGGGTACTGGGGAATTGAACTCAAGCCGTTAGGTTTCGAAGGCAAGGGTCTCAACCGCTGAGCCATGTCTCCAGTCCTTATCATCTCTTTGCACCTTCTCAACAGCCTTGGAGGGGAGGAGCCACTGATATCCCAGTTTACAGACCAAGCACTGAGGCTTGGGAGATTTTCCACCTTGCCCAAAGCAGCCAGTAAGTGACAGAGCAAGACTAGCCGGGTTCTTGCCTGAGCCCAGGGCATGATGGTCGTCATGTGTAGGCCCTGCCTTCTTGTTCTCTCCATAAGGACCTATGGAGACCCAGGGTGGTTCTATTTTCCTTGAGAGCTGAGCCAGGGTCTGTAGCTTGGCCATGAGGCTGATTTCCAGAGCAGCTAGCTGTCCAGGAAAGCAATAGTCAGAGAAGGGGCCAGGAAGTGACAAGTCAGGAGGAGACAAAGGGAAGAGAGGGAGGGCTGAAACAGCCCCCTTGCTGCCCAGCACCTCGAACCCTGGCTCTTGTGCCTCATTTCTGGGAATGTGGTGCCTGATTGGCTTCTGTTACAGTTAGCATCCTGTCAATAGTTTCATTAGGACCCAGGTTTTGAATTATAACCCTCCCTGCAAAAAAATGTGCTCCTGGCTGAAAACTGGCACCTGAGGTCTTGGGCCTCGAGAGCCATTTCTATTGAAGACATCGAGGCTTGGTTTAGGAAGGGGCCTCTTTGAATCTAGCTCTCCAGAGGGGTAGGGCTTGTTAAAAATCCTGAGAGCACCAGCCTTGATTCCACAAAGGACCCAAGGGTTAGGTTCATCTGAGACAAGGAGAGATTTTTGTCAAAGTCTGCAAAATCCATTCATAGAAATGCTACTTCAGACAAACTCTATCTTGTCAACATCACTATGAATAACAACGAGTAGTGATGATGATGACGATGGACCCATGCAAGTCCCTTATTGGGTGACGCTTCAACCTGAGCACATGGCTTCCGGTGCCTGGTCTGATGGTCACAGCAGCCTGGAGGGGGTCAGGAGGAAATCATTACCCCCATTTTGTAAATGACAAAACTGACGTTTCAATGCTGGGCTATAGGCACCAGCCTCTGTTCTGCTGCCCAAAACTACACAGAACTGCAACAAAGCAAAGCCTGTCTGCAGGCCAGCAGCTCAGCTGTTCTCGCTTTGATTCGAGAAGAATGCGCATCACTGCAAACAGGTCTCATTTTAAACCACACGAGGCTTGAGAAAAATAAATGTGAAGATAAAAGTGCTATTTAATATAAGCATCATTATTACTATTATTATTGCAAAGAGCCTATTTGGAGCTGCCTAAAAACTTAAAAACTGATTAATATTTTTAGACATTAGAAGGTACATTTTTGTTTCAAATACAAATTCTTCTTTCCCAAATGGTTGACTAATCACATTCATAATTGTTATTATCATCATGATTCTTCCCATTAATTTGTTGCTTTGTACATAATTTTCCATAAATTAGCATATTGGCTGTTCAAATGCCCCCATTTAACAGATGAAGAGATGGAGGTTCAATCACCTAGCTGCCTGGGGCTCCGTACAGGTGATCAGCAGGCTCCTCACCACGGCACTCTGCCTTCCTTGGCAAAGGCTGGCTGGGGATGCTTTGAAAATCCAATTGCACTGGGTCAGTAATTAGAAAGAGGAACCCTCAGGGAGTCAGGCACCAGGATCAGGCCCGAGTCCGGCCCGGAGCACTTACTGGCATGGGGTGGTCATCGAGTCTGTGTTCTGTGGGCCTCCTGCTGGAGCCTGTCCCAAAAAACCCATAAAGCCCATAAAGCCTCAGGGTCAAGGCGGGAGGGGCTATATCCCTCCCACTGAGCAAGACTTGGACTGTCACCGTGCTGTTATTTATGAGTCCCCCTTGCCCAATGAGTGGCCTGGGAGGGGCCCCGCCTGGGCCTGCTGTCTGGCCACACTTGTCACACGTCATTAGATGTTTGGTTGCCGTTGACCCCTTTGCCATCTGGCTGAGTGGCCTCGGGGTGAGACGAGAAGGCAGGCCTGCACTCACCATGCAGCCCCAGTCTGTGGTGTTGGGGAAATGCAAGGATGTCAGGGTCTCAGAGCTGAGTGCGGGAAAAGATAATACAGGAAAATGATGTCGGAGAGAGACCGACTTAGGGTTCCTCATTCTGACCATTGTTGCCATTTGGGGCCAGGTGACTCCTTGTCCTGTGCAGGGTAAGCTTTCCACAGCAACCCTGGCTTCCACCTTCAGATGCCAGCGTCACTCTGGTCCCAGATGTGACAACCAAAATGATCCTAGACATGGCTGAGTTGTTCCCTGGGGAAAGGGACAAAATCATCCCCTTTGAGATCTGCTGGCTGCCGGCAACCCAACTGGGAGATAAACCAGGCTGTGCGTGGTACAAACCACCATCATGACCGACCTGCGTGTCCCAGAAACATCAGCCACTTAGTGAACAGCATAGCGAGAGGGCTGGCACTTTATGTTGTTTAACAACCAGATATTGTATGGTCAAAATCTCTAACCCTGAAGTGATTGGCTCCAGGTCCCTCAGCAGGAAAGTGGTGGGCTGGCTTTGAAATCTCTTTCTAAAGTTTGGGGCTGGGCCTTGCCTTGGCCTTGTGCTCTGCTTCCCAGGTGAGGGCTTGGCAGCCCAGCTGATGAGCTTCCGAGTGTTTCCTGATTGCACACTTGGCCTTGGGAGAAGGATGTTTATATTGTGTTTTCCTGTCATTTCCACAGTCCCACACCTGGTTCTCGACCCCATCCTCCCCAGGGATCCCTCTCTGCCTGGAAGCCACCCCTTTAACTATGACATGTCTGACCCACAAAACTCAGGGTAGTGGGAGTAACTCAGCACCACTCCTGGAGATGCCTACACCCTGAAAAGTTTTCTAGCAGAGAAGCCCAAAGTCGCGTTTCTCCGTGACAGTTCAGTCTCTTATCAGGACTCTGGGACAGAGTATTTTCCAACTTACACAAGTCAGGAGATTCAGTCCCTATAAAAGTAAAATGCTGAATTAAGAAAAAAGAAACATGTTCCAATGGTTGTTACTGCTATTTTAACAATTGCACATAAGTCTTTAATTATAAGTTACCCCAGGCCCTCTCTGGAAATAAGTGGCAAATTTCTAAACATCTTTTGTGCTTGTTATGTAAAACAAGCTAGTCCCAAGGGCGCCTATCTCCAGATGTTCTTTGTGGATTCTACAGTGAGCCTTAAATGGCTATATATAAAAGCCAGTAAAACTGTCCAGCCTCACGTATGAATGGTGTGACCCTGAACTCTTCTTGACCCCATTCCCCAAATTGCACAGCACACTTGCTACCTAGAATGCCAGGACCCTGCTGGTCTTCCTTGGAGTGCAGGTTGCGGCCAACAGCTTGGCTTAGGGACGCATTCACATTGCCGGACTTCAGCGCTTTAGCCTGGATAGCTTCTCAGTTACAGGGCCCACCAGCAACTCCGGCTTCTCTGATCTTGTTCAATGTATTACTTCTTTTGCCAAATCAGTAATTTGCAGACCTTTCTAGTTGCTCCTCATCCTTCCCTCAGGACATACAAACCTCCATTGACAACCCCCGTCCTGGACAAACACACAAGCCAGCAAGGCCTGTATGTCTAGGTGGAACAGGAAAGGGGCAGAAATTGATACCAGAAGGTTCTCAAAGGCCTTTTCTGCTTTTCCCAGGTCAGATTATTCAAGGGAAGGTTTGGTTGTTGCTGTTGTAAATTCATATTTGAGGTGGAGATGATTCACCACGGTGTTCAGAAGTGAGGTCAGGTGTGTTTCCCAATGAGCATGCTCAGTGGCTCCCTGGCTTGTGCGGAGGAGGCCAGAGGTGGACGAGTGTGGCTGAGGTGAGGTCAGGCCATGGGGAGCATTTACTAAGTTGAAGGGGACAACAGAAAGCAGTGTGTTTTGTGAAGGAAAATGTACTCATAGGAGCAGAACTACTGGATGGTGTTTGACTGCTTGTCTCGCATGTGTCTGTGCTGTGAGTGTATGTGTGCATGTGTGTCTTCATGTACAGGTCCATGTGGAGGCAAAGAGGTCAATGCCCCGTGTCTTCCATTTTTCTCCACTTTATTTACTGAGGCAGTGTCTCACTTGAACCCAGGACCTGCAGATTCAAGAAGTCTAGTTAGTCTAGATTGCCCCTGGAATCCCCTGTCTCTGCCTCCAGAGGGTTAGAATTAGAAAATGGCCATTGTACCTGCCTGGTATTTGCATGGGTGCCGGGATCCGAACTCTCTAGTCCTCTCGCTTATGATAAAGACAGCACTTTACCCACTGAGCCATCTTCCCAGCCCGGCAGGTAAGTTCCTGTTTTGCTTTGCTTTGTGACCTCATCTTGTCCTGTAGCCACAGCTGGCTTTGAACTTGAGTTCTTCCTGCCTCAGCCTCCTGAGCGTAGGGATGGCAGGTCTGTGCTCTGTGCCTGGCTTTGGATCTTAGATGTGATTGTTGTCTGTCTGGAAGCTCAACATTCACGATCACAGGAAGGCAGCATGAATTCTCCCTGGCAGGAAAGGCAAAGAAAAACTTTGAGATCCAGAATGTTCCTTCAGCCCCTGCCCCTCCCATGTCTTGCCCCATCACCCCTTGGTGGTGGCACAACCTGAGGTACTACTGGACTATCAAATCCACATGTAATTTGATTAAGTGGTAACTTGTGAGGAACTGTGATGTTTTAGACCCCAGATACCAGCAGCTCCACCCTCCTGAGTCCACAACTCAGCAGGTTATGTGTTGTAAATTCTTTGAATGGAACCACATAGCCTTGTGAAACGGAGGAGAGAGAAACATAGTGAATCCCAGGAAGCTGGCACTTCCTGCCCAAGACCACAAAGTGAGTCCCCTATGGTCTTAGAACCTGTGACAATTGTCTGCTACAGAATGCCAGGTTTTGCTGGAAAGCAGCCTTCATTCAGAGAGCATCAGACCACTTCTGGCAGCCATCAGGGCCAACTCCCCTGAAAGACAGACACCTGTGAGCATCTAGAGCCCGGGATCTCTGGTGCAGAGCCATTTAGGACTGAAACCCCCTCAGCAAGAGCCCACCCCATAAAAGGGAGCTAGGCTGGCCAATTTCCACTTTCATTGGAGTGGCCGGGCTAAGTAATCCAGAAGCTTTATTTAAGGGCTGACCTCCGACCGGGCCTGTCACTCCAGTGGCAGGCGCCTGATAGTCACTGGAAATCAATAGCCAGCATGAAGGTCACTTCCTAGAAAAACTGGGGCTATCAACGTGTCAGTTCCAATGAAAGATTATAACCAACCAACAGAGTAGTTTATCTGTTGGCCGGCAGCTCATCTGCGCAGGGCTTGCTGTGAGCTGTCCACACGCATGTGTGCTCACCCATGTATCAGTGGGCAGGTGTGCACACATACATGTGTGTTTCTGGGCAGGTGCACAGACAATGTGCTCGTGTTCTTTCATGTAGTCACGGGAGTGCAGATAAGTGTGCATTTGTGTGTGCATTGTATTTAAATGCAGCTCGTGAGCTGTGGAGAGAATTGTGTGTATGTGCATGTCTTTGTGAATTGACACGTGTGCATGGGTGCACATGTGGATATTAAGCACGTCTGGTCAAGTAAGTGGGTGCATATGTGTGGCTATTTGTGAAGGACTACGTTTGGTGAGTGTGCATTTGTGTACATGCAGGTGTGCAAGTGGGTTAAGTGCTGATGACAATGTGTTGCAACAGAATTCTGCATGTGTGCTTTGTGGATCTATGCCTGTCCGTGTGCATTTATGTCGGCATCCTTTCACATGTGCACGTGTGTGCATACACACGTATGGCTGTGTCTGTGAACGGCCACATCTGGGTCAGCAGGAGTGAGGGTGCATTTGATGGCAGCCAAACACCATTGGCCTGGAGGTCGAAGTGGTCTGGCCTCTGTCTGCCCTCCAGCTCTCCTGCTTCTTCTTCCTCCCTGTTCCAGTCAGCACCACCCTGGCCTGCAAGCACTCCCTTGATAATACCCACCTCTCTCCTCAGCAGGGCACTGGCTAAACCCAGAGTATTTCCCTTTCCTGCTCTTCTATCACTTGGTCACCTATAGATGTCCTCATATGAGCTTTATCCATGACAATTATAACAGCCTGTTTAACAACTGTCTCCATCCCTGGGTAGCCGGGCTCGTACTGAGATTTCCAGGGTGCCTACCAAGTATCTGGCTCACACCAGGAATTAACATTGCTCCCTCCTCAGTGACAAAGAATTCCAGTCATGCAGGCATTCCATATTATTGGCCCTGTGATCTCTACCTCCCTGGGCCTCAGTTTCACTATCTGTCAAATGGCAATACCTGCCCTATCTATGCCACAAGACCAAATGGAAAAAGCTCCCAGGAAGCATGAGTCACAGAGTCTGGGCAACATTTTCATTTAAGGCCTGTCATGACTCCAGAAAAGATATACAGGAAGGAGCAGCAAAGATAAGCCATGGATGACAGACAGAGATCCCAGAAGGCTTCTCTCCATGTCACTACTTTCATCTAGATATACCCATGAATCCAGAGGTCTCGCTGGCCTTCATGGGCTCAGATCCTTGTTTCCTGTCTGGATACCTGATTTCAGAAGGTATCTTGTTCTCTTTTCTTTCATGAATGAGTCCATTTAGGGAGGGCGAAGAGTATATTTCCCCTGATAGAAAAAGAATAGCACTACGAAGTAGGCATCAATGCTACCTAAAGAAGATGGTTTGTTCCACACAGTTGCCATGGGAACCTAGAGCAGGGTACCAGGGCTGCTTAAGCTCTGATTGTTAAACTGCCCTGGACTAGGATTTGAGAGCTGGATTCTTGGCCCTCCCCCGACCCACCTCCCTCCACCACGCTGAGCTATCACCATCATCTCACTCCCTGGACCCAGTGCTGGCTCGAATCACAAACATGCCCCCAGGTCCTGTGCTGAATGCTTGGGACCCAGCTGGAGGCACTACTTTAGGAGTTTCTGGACGCTTTGGAAGGTAAGGCCTACTTGAGGAGGTGGGTCACTGGTGGTTGAGGGGGGATCCTTGAAGATATGTTGTCGCTGATCACTTCCTCTCTTTCTCTCTTCTTTTTTTTTTCAAGGTAGGGTCTCACTCTAGCCCAGGCTGACCTGGAATTCACCATGTAGTATCAGGGTGGCCTCAAACTCACGGTGATCCTCCTACCTCTGCCTCCTGAGTGCCGGGAGTAAAGACAGCACCACCACACCTGGCTGGTCATTTCCTCTTTGAGTCTTGGTCTACTGTGATGTGATGTGATGTGATGTGATGAGGAGGAAGCCATGCCTTTCTCACAATGAGGGACTGAGCCCTTGGACACCAGAGTCGAAATAAATCTTTCCTCCTTTAAGCTATCTGTGACAGCTAATTTGGTCACAGAGACAGAAACCTAATACAGGCCTCGATTTCTTCACATGTAATACTAAGGAGTCTCCAGGATTTTAGGGAATCTCTGGTTCCTCCATGTTTTGCATCCATAAAGAGCTCAGTTTTATCTCTTCTCTGGGCCTCAGTTTTCCCAGCTGTTAAGTGGAGTCACTTCTTACAAATATGAGTCAGGGAAAGGCAAAAACAAGATGCAAGTTCCAGGTCTTTCCACTCCCAGAATGACATCTTCCCTTCTTTCGTTCATTTACTCAACAAGCCTGCAGAGAGCAGTGAAAGCAGCCGTGAATTGGAAAGTGACCAAATGCTATCCTTGTCTGAGCTCTCATGCAGGAGACAGGAGGATGACATCTGAGCAGAGGGGTGGGCTCCGGTCAAGGTCATGCAGAGGGAGTGTTAACACCCGTGTGGCCCTCCTTCAGGGTCATCCCTCAGTGTAGACAGAGGCAGCGACCTACACTCCTGCCCCAACACCAATCCTATCTATGTGTCAGATTCTTAAGGGGCTGGTGACCTTTGAGTTTCACCCAATACCGGCAGTAATTTCTGGAATTATAGAGTCACTCCAGGGTTCACTTGAGAGGATCCCAGAGTCTACGGAAGGAAAAGTGACTACCCTCTGTCACATAGCACATAGCGGGTTTCAAGGCTGGATTCCAGGCCCGCCTCCACTTTCAGTCCCTCATTGTAAGTATCCAGCCAACACTCCGAATTCTCTCAGACACAACAGGACCTGTCTTCCTCCCCTAGGTGTCCTCTCTCGAATTATCCCTCCTGTGATTTCCTATAACGTTGGCACTTCCCATTGGATGAGCTTTCCTCCTCTAGGTTCTTGGGTCCTGGTCAGCTGTCAGGGAAGAAATTCTACTGATTAATTCCTAATAAGATATACATGACTGAAACCAGCTCTTCGGCTGCTAAGCCGTGCCCAGAGGAGGGACAGGTCACTCCTAAATATTCACAATTCCTCTCACTCTAGAGTTCTAGAAGTTTTGCTCTGGGTTTAGTCACATAGGAACTTTCGCCTCCTTGAATATCAGTTACCTCACCGAGAAAATAAGAACCATCATTAGGCTTCAAAATATCAGGTGAGAAGCAGTTGAGTTCACAGCCTAGACCTGACTGATTAGAGATACTTCAGAAATGCTGGTCTTCTGAAAGATGGAGCGTGCCAGTCTCAGAGGTTTCGGGGCTTGTTCAGAGGTACCACCTGGGAGGAATCTGGTCAGGAGCTTCTGGAAGAATTTCAAAGCCCCTTCCTCCAAAGAGCTCAGTGCTGGTGTCATTCACTACCTGGTGAAAGCAGATAGCTGAGCACTGGGAACACAGGCAGGGGAGAGGCTGGTGGGCAGGGGACTTGGGAAAGAGTGGTCACGTGAGATGCATCACAGGACATCCCAGGGCCCCAGGCTGGCCTCAAACTCACAGCAATCCTCCTACCTCTGCCTCTTGAGTGCTGGGATTAAAGGCATGAGGCACCTCACCTGGCGTGGCTGTCACCTGACACTATTATGGTACTGTTTTAAAAATACTTTTTAAATTGAGAGAGAGAAAAAAAATAGGAGGCAGAGAAAGAGAGGGAGTGTGTGTGTGAGTATAGGCCCTCCAGGGTCTCCAGCCACTGCACACAAACACCAGACCCATCCATGCCCCACTTTATGTGGGTACTGGGGAACTGAACCTGGGCCATCAAGCTTTGCAAACAAGTGCCTTTACGTGCTGAGCCATCTCTGGAGCCCAGACACTGCTGTTTTACATGTGGCTTGCATGGATTGATCAAGGACTTACTGAGGGTCACATACAGATAGGTCAGAGTGGGGTTGGGAGGGGAGAGAAAGTTTAGATACATAATTCCACAACCTTGGTAAGAAATGGAAGAAGAAGAACGCAGGATGTCATGAAATAGAATACCATGGAATCTCGTGGCCTCCCTGAGATCAGAGAAGACTTCCTGGAGGAAGCGACACTGAAGCTGATATTCTCAGGAAGAGTAGATATAAACCAGCCTCCAAAGGAGCGCAGGAGCTTTCTAGCAGGAGTCTGGCAGGAGCCTGTTTTAGAACATTGTCAACATTCACTGCCCTCAGCTAGAGCACTTGGATCAAATTTCCAGAATACCTTGTCTCTGGTCCTCATGTCCCTGCTACCTACCGCTCACTCAGTGGTTTAGCATCCTTCACTGGAGACACGAGGAGACTCCAGGAGCTCATGGACATCCCTGTGCACCACACAAGCTCGCGAGTCCCTCTCTCGGCCCTGCTGTAGAGTGGGTGCGTGGTGGGCACAGCACCCACGCCTGGACAGGTCTCTGTGCCAGGTTTGCTTGAGACAGTGGTCTTACCGTGACGCTCCACCATGCCCCCTTACGCTTTCAGTCACGTCCCAGTTTAGGTGAGAAATTAATGTGCGTTTCAACTCTGGGAAGCAAAGGAAGATTCAGGTGGCCGGCCTGATGGCGCGTGTGCAGAGAAGTGTCGCTGGCTGGACTGGCTGGCACACTGTCTAGCGAGTGTCCCAGGTCTTGAGTTTCCAGCCTCCCTAAAGCAGCACCCTTCCCAGCATTCTTCTGCTCGAGCACCCACACTTCTTTCCGTCGAAATCCTTCAGCCCAGGAGCAGGGTGATATTCAGAAGTGGCCACGTGGACACCAGGGGGTGGGGGAGTGGGAAGCAGACAAGGGTCTTGAGTGGCCTGGGCACTAACCCTGGTTCAGCCATCCCTGCTCCACTGAGTCCAGACAGGTCCTTGATACACCCAGATTAGATGCCCTCTTTCGGTAAGGAGGGTATACGCCTGTGTCTTCTCCCCTAGGTCACCAGGCTACATGCTCTGTATAGATGACCTTGAACCTGACAACTGTTTCCAGTTCGAGATACCCACAAGGGCAGGAGGCTAGAAGGAGCAAACTAATCAAGCTACTGAAAACAAATTGATAAACACCAAGATACTACCACTCCCCCTTCCCCCCTCCACATACACACACACACACACACACACACACACACAAGAAGCCTGTTCTCTGAGCAGGAGCTCACACCTTCCTGCCATCCTGAAGTCATGGCCAGACTTTAGCCAAGGTGTCTGAAATGGCTGGGATCAAGCCCTGTGTGCAGACGGGACTGTGACAGAAGCCACAGCTGCAGAAGGCAGAGAGGACACAGAACCTCGGTTGCCTCTGACAATTCTCATCCCCCCCTTCTGTTTTGGAAGCTGGAGATCCCCGTGCCAAGCTCTGCAAGCAGCCCCGACTTCCCTGCAATAAAGCAGCAGCGAGAAAGGCTCAGAGTAATTAAGTGGCTGACGCACAGAAGAAGCCGTTACAAAGAATTGACTAAATTGCCCATTCATTAGCAGCTCGGCATGGAAGGAGAATTACAAATAGACGGCGGAGCCCGCAGTAATTCAATCTAACCTTGTACTTACAGAAAACAATGAGATAATGAACAGAAGAATTACCAGGCACATATTGTATTTTGTTAAAGGGGCGGTGAGGGCGGGGGACGTGGGGGAGCACAGGGACAGGCCTGGCACACGCAATGCTAATGGCCTCGCTCAAGCTGAGCAAACGTCCCTCCAACACAATCATAGTTCTCAGTCTAAGGGCCTCTGGGGAGCTGAGATGAGGCAAGATCGCGAACAAAAAAATGTAATTTATAAGGCGTCTGTGGACTGGAATTTATCATCGGATCCGCTCGCCGCTGCTCAATTGATATGTAGTTGATTTCAAACAACACCCCCCGGGCGCCCAGAGGGAACATTTTTTAGATTTTACGCTTGGATATATCTGTTTAACTCGCCATTTACCAAAAACAACGGCTGATGACAGCACAAACCAGTCACTCTGGAGAAAACACACACACGCACGCACTCTGCACACATGCGCACACACACGCACACATACACACACACACACACACACACACACACACACACACACACACACACACACACAAGATACACAGGCATCCAAGAGCAGCAGCCGCCATAATAACTATAGCATATAAACAGGCTCAGCCCCAAGAAGACTGCTGTGGTTCCGGAAAGGAAGAAGGAAGGGAGAAAAGAAAAAAGAAAATACAATCCAGCCAAAAGAGCGTGCAAGCCTTTGTGGCGGCTGCACAGAGCAAATCAAGTGCTGGACTTAAGAGCTCGCTTGTTGGTTATTATGCTCGGCACCTCTTAATCTTCTGGGGTGAGCATCTTCAAAGGGATCAGCACCATTCCGACTCCCCTCCTCAGGGTCTCACCCTTCTCTGGAACCAAATGTGGTCTCATCAAGAGCTCTAAGACCCTGGACCCCACTAGGTGGGAAACCACTGGAAGCTTCCATGTAGTGAGGGAAAGGGATGAATGTGTCCAAGGTGAAAGCTGTGTTGACCCTTCCCAGGGCCAGCAGGGTCTACAGCCATGAGTGATGACAACGGGCAGATGACATCCCTGTCAATGCTGAGGGTCACGAATCGTTCCATTTTCAGGATGGTTTTGAGGACCTGTTCCTGTGCCCAGCTTGGGTGCAGAAGAAAGAATGTCAAGTACATGTCTGCTGTCATGGAAAGATAATTCACTAGACACTCGTCAGGGGCAAGGCAGGCTCCTGTCATGGGAGGAGACTGACCCCCAGCCTGCACAAAACAGAGTTGGGGATAGAAATCCGGCTGGAGGTCAGGTCGGTCAGTCAGGAGTACAGGGAGGCAAGAGGAGGCGCTAGACTGGATGAGAGGAGTAACTGAGCAGGATTCTGGGCTTCGTGCTAAGATCAAGGGTACGGGAAGCAAGGGCTCAGGGAAGCCATGGAGTGAGGGCATGGTCTTCCTCACACCTTTGACGAGGTGCCTAGCATGGTGCTTAGTGACAGGGAAGGAACAAATGGTACAATTCCCGCTGGAGCAACCAGAGACACTGAGAGACCATTACTAAACCTTCTGCCCAGCAAACAGGCCCCAGAAGCACTAGCCAGCAGAAGATGCCCCTGAAACTGACCAGCTTGTCACTGGCCTTAGCTTTAGGGACTAGTGGCCTTGATCAACTGGCTAGTAGGGAACAGTCTGGCCCAATGAGGAGTTCATGAAATGGAAGTCCAGAGAAGTCAGGTGGGGCCCACCAGCTGGCTAGGAGGAAGTACATCATCACTTCCAATAACTGGGCCCACGTCTGTGTGTTTATGAGACATTCTTAACACTGCCCGAGTTTCTGCCCATCCTAAGGCGTACGATGAGACACGCTAGAGGGAAGCAAGTTATGAAATATCTACGTAGATATTAAACACATTAAAGATTAGCCCTGTCATTCTCAAATATAGTTTTGGGACCAGAAACAGCAGCAGCACCTGGGGACTTGGACATTTCTCAGGCCCATCCAAGATTGACTGAACCAGAAACCCAGGATGGGCAGGGAACAGCATCTGGGATAGCAGGCATGCCAGATTTTAACGCATGCTCAAGTGCGAGACTGTTGATCTAACAAATGAAGACTATGTAAGGGCAGAGGCCAAGGGCAGCTGCAAAAGAGAGCTTTTGAAACTGTTCAGTGTTTTTCAGTCAATCAAAAAAAAAAACCTACTCCCGAGACTTGTTAACCAAATGAAATAATATTTGCATTGAGATTAAACTTGGACTTGTTAACCAAGTGTATTAATATTTGCATTTGAGTAGTACTGTGTACTTTTCAAAGCACCTCATTTCTTCTGTGAGTAAGTGGAACACATCCTTTGCTCCATTGATTCAATAAGTAAGGAAACTTGGGGCCCTGGGACACCTCAACACTGTCCTGTAATCACAGCACCAGAGATCTTTAACCCAAGAAGGGACCTTCTGGGCTGGAGAGATGGCTCAGTGATTAAGGCACTTGCCTGCAATGCCTAATGGCCGGGGTTCACTTCCCCAGAACCCACATTCTGCGAGATGCGCAAAAGCATCACATGCATCTGGAGTTCATTCGCAGCAGCTGGAGCCTGGCTCACCCATTCTCTCGGTCTGTATCTCTTCTATCTCTCTCCCTGCTTGCAAACAAATAAAAATACATTTTTTAAAAAAAGAAGGGACCTTCTAATCGCTACATCTTCACTTCAGAACTTGGCTTGTCAGTGCCCAAGCGCCCACCTCTGACCATGTTTAGTCTCTCTCTCTGTCTCTCTCTCTCTCTCTCTCTCTCTCTCTCTCTCTCTCTCTCTGGAGCTCCCTCATTCATGCGGGTCACCAGAGAGCTGGGGAAGCATGTGGCCTTTGTCCTGTACCTCCAGAGGACTACGAACCCAGAGAGTAGCAACTACTAAATATTTCATTATTGTCTCTATTTATTTATTTTTTGAGATAGAACCTCACTCTAGCCCATAGCCCAGGCTGACCTGGAATTCACTATGTAGTCTCAGGCTGGCCTCGAACTCACAGCAATCCTCCTACCTCTGCCTCCCGAGTGCTGGGATTAAAGGTGTGTGCCACCACACCCGGCTGTTGTTTCCATTTTAAAGTTGAGGCCAAGGATGAGCTGGTCAAAGCCTTTGGTTGAGGCTAATTAGAGCTAGAACAGCCTGGAAGCTCCAGAAAAGCAAACTGGAAATGCTAACCTCTAAGATCGCTTGTTACGTCATATCTGTCAATTGTCCAGAAGGCTTTGGCTACTGGCCCAATCTCTACCTCTCAGACACAGGTGCACCCACACACACTTGAGATACACAGAATATTTCCCTGAACACTTGGGGGAGGGGGCAGCCCACCTTCTGGAGCACCCACTGGGAGACAGCTCTCCCTGCAGCATAGAGCACTTGAGACAGACATGCTGCCCCATGGGCCCCAAACCATCCCTCCATCCCTCACCTCCATTCTCTAGAAGGTCGATGAGGGTGCAAAGTCCTAAATCATTGCTGGCTGACTACCTGCCATACTTCTGGAGGGAAATCGGGCCTGGACTAAGTCCGTGGACGAGGAGGGTTCGGTGAAGCCCTCTTGTAACTCTGATTATACGTTCCACGCCAGCACGGCTGACTGTCTGGGAGCCCTGTTTCCCATTCCTGAAGCTGCCAGTGGGGGAGGAATGTGGTTTCGGGAGCTTTAAGGAATGGGTGATAGGATACCAGGGAACCATCTGGAACCACTTAGGAAGACACCACTATCCATCCCTAAAAAGTGCTTTCATTTTCTTAATTTTCTGTCAACTTTAAAAATCCCCTTTGCAGTCCCATGCATGGGAACACACACAGATTGAATTGGACACTCACCCAGGGTAAGGGGCTATCAGTTTGTAGGACATTCTTAGAATCACCTCAGAGAGCCTCAACCAGCCTCGTTCTGACCTCAGAGAGAGAGAGAGAGAGAGAGAGAGAGAGAGAGAGAGAGAGAGAGAGAGAGAGAGCATACCAGAGCCACCACTTTGTGGGTCAGCTTATGTGGGTCCTGGGGAATTGAACCGGGGGCCTTAGGCACTGGAGGCAAGTGCCTTAACCGCTGAACCATCTCTCCAGCTTTTAAGTTTGCTTTTAATGACGCTCTCATCCCAGGCAAGCATTAAGGAGTCACCCTTGCTAGGGAGACAGGCACCTTTCTATCAAGGGAAGAGAGATGCGCTCTCTGTGACCCCTCATGAGGCAGCTTCCCTGCACTTCATCTTAAGCTATGGAGACCTAGAAAGAGGAAGAAGGTCCCTCTCCCACGTGACTCGCATGACCTCATCCCCGACTCTGTTAGGATGACAGAGAGGCCATTCTGGTATGATTGTTAGCATGAACCAGCCTGGATGTGACCCTTATGGGCCAGTTTGTCCAGGCGGAGAGCTGAGTTTTCTCAAAGAATGATATTACAACTCAATAATTATTGATAAAAGCCTTCTCAACATGATTACATGTTTTCTTGTCACACAAATGACATTTGTCAAGTGCAGTCTAACCTTTCCTTGCTGCAGTTATCACCAATGTGACCACGCAGTAACGTGCTAGGTCAGAAAAGAATACCAGGGAGGCACTTGAGGCTGTGTGTCCCCAACCGATGGCCCCAGCTGCTAGCGTCTTGGGTCTGAGCTAAGCAGAGCTATTTCTTAACTCACTTTTACCTATTTCTTTTTAGCTGTTAAGAGGAAGCATGATGATATGAAAAAAATTGATAGAACCTATTTACTATGAAATCTGTGAGCAGAGACAATACATTATTTTTTTGGCCACCATATTTACTTCAGTAATTACCATAGTGCCTGGGACAGAGCTGGAGGCCAATGACTAGTTGATAAATAAGTGAATAAAATGACTTGGTTCATATTTCTGGTGTCACTGATTATTATCTGCCACACGTTGGACATGACTCGAGTCTCAGTTTCCAAATCTGCAAAATGGGCATAACAATATCATCTTATTTTCAGGGCTCTTTCAAAGATGAAGTCAAAGAAAGTCAAATATTTCTATGGAAGAAGCGTGAGCTATGGGATGCTTTCCAGGACAATGGTATTTCACTTTTAACAAGATTGCGATTGTCATTATATATCACTGATTTTGGGGGAGTGGCTTTCTTTTCTGGTCCTAGGTCTGGTTCAAGTGACCTTGGTCCCTTTAGACAGTAGGATAGGAAACCAAGGTAGTGAGCACTTCCCTGGGACACAGTATGTATGGTGTGATTCAGCACCTTCTGGATTGGGACTGCTAAAGCCGGAGCCCAGGCTTTCCTAACCAGAAGTGACATGGCTTTGGGTCAGGGACAGAGCGTTTCCTACAAACTTCTCAACATCAGTCAATCCCGCTGAAGAATCTTCAAGAGTAGGAAATTTGCATTTCAAACAGGGAAAATGAAATGTTTAATGACTAAAACCGAGAGTGACAGTAGAACTTCCGGACAGCTTTAGCTGACAGATGACCCGGGGGTCTCGGGTAGGGTGAGACTTCTCAAATCCCCTGTGTGAACAAGATCTCTCGAGGCACAGCATAGGGGCAGATCCCAAGTGCCCAGGGAACATAATCACCATAACTGCCACCGCCCCCACCACCACTGCCATCATAGCGGCCTAATTCTGTCCATCAAGAAAACAATCACCACCAAACCCAGAATTGGATTGAACAGGAGTTCAGTAAGTTATTAGGTTATGGTCAGCCATGTGCTATCCTCCATGAGCTTCAGCGTCCTGGTAACGACTTTCGTGGTGTGAAGATCAGAGTGATGTAAGCATGGTGGATCAGGGCAGCCACCATATACATGGCGGCTACTGTTATTAGAAGGGCACCCTTGTCAAGGGAAGAGTGAATGAGTGCCCAGTAATTAGCCATTTCAGAAAGCAAAGGGGCATTCTCACCCAGGGGTTTCCCTCACATGCCATCTTGAGGAAAGAATATTACATTCATCCCCAGAGAGCTCCTGCTCTTCAACACAGGCAGCCTGTCCTTCTAGACCGTGTAAAGGCTCGTTTCTCCTCTGTTCTGCTTCCTCAGCCCCTGGGAAACACGCTCTTAGGGAAATGGGCGAGTTCCAAGGGGAGACTTCTATTCTTGCCTCACTTGTTGGAGCAGGGACATAGATGTGACCGCCACATCTACACTGCCAGGTTCCTGCAGCTCAGGGCATTCTGAACACACACACACACACACACACACACACACACACACACAGAGAGAGAGAGAGAGAGAGAGAGAGAAAGCCCCTCATCCACTGGCCTCCAACTCCTGACTCATCTGCCTAACACTGACCTGGGCCTGGGAGAGCCAGGCTCAGTCAAGTACTATGGCTGGAGGCATTCTGTCTTCCTTCCTTCCTTTCTTCCTCCCTCCCTCCCTTCCTCTTCTCCTCTCATTGTCTGAGTCCATATAGTACTGTTCTACCCACTACGCCCTTGGAGCTGCGGGTGCCTTCCCTGTCTCCACGTCTCTTGTTCGGAGACATGCTCAATAGCACCTCTGCCCCTTTGCCCGCCCTGTCCTTGGAGAGGGGACAGCTCTTGGCAAACCACTGGTTGTGACCCAGCCAGAGGCAATACTCTGAGTCTGTGCCAAGCACTGGTCCTCTCCATCCCTCCCGGCCTGCCAGGCTCCTTTGACGAGGAAGGGTAAAGACCCTCCAGGGTGCACAGGAACATGGATGTGTTGCGTATTTAATGCGCTGGCTCTGTTACAGCAAATTAAAGCGAGGGGGCCTGGTGGAAGGGAACGCAGCCCGCTGCTCGGGTCCCTCGGTGCGCAGGAGGCTGTGTGAACGGCCCTCCAGTGTGAGGACGAGCCTGCATTACCCCCCCTGCAGGAGCAGAGCAGGCATTAGACAAGCCCGGAGTCTTAATGGGACGCATCCGGCAAACATCTGAGCTTGGGCCTTCAATCACAAACGCTGCAGGATTTAAAAATGAATAAACTTCACATTGTGTTTCTCTTATTTATCCTTTATGCAAATGGTCCCTGGGAGGACCCATTACTCGCACTGCATGGGGACAGCAGAGGCCGGCTCGGAGGCTTGGAGGACCACTTGCAAGCCGTTCCTGGAACGCCAGGCTGATCCTGGTGCTTCACCGAGGGAGAAAACAGGGATCGTAAAAGGGAAATAAACAGACGGTGTAGTGGGCGCCTGCAGAAAGCAGAGGCACACACACACCACACACCACATGAACACACATGGGTGGCATTCAGACAGGCATGATGGCCTGGTATGTCATCACCCTTTTCTTTTCCTCCACCGCTGATCAGAGGAAGAAGGGTCATTTGTGAGACAGAGGGATAGTCGCGAGCAGACATTCCAGCAGCTCTGGTTACAGTTCTGTCACCTTCTAGCGGGGGAACTGCCCAAACCCCTCTAAGGCATGTCGACTCCCTGGACGCGTCCAGGCTCAAGAAGAGTCTAGGAGCAGAGGCTCGGGCAGCAGGGTCTATGAGCCACACCCAAGAGTCAGGCGGAGGCAGCACAGGCCAACAAGGGAAGGCCCAGTCCAGCAGACAGCGAGCTCCCAGAGGAGGGCAGCACCATGAAACATCGAGAACATTCAGATAGGCAAGAGAGCAGCCCACCATCCCTCCACCCAACAGAGCTAGCTGGCAAGGACAGTGGCCAGTGCCTGGCCCCAGAGTCAACCCCATGTTGGGCGCTCTACAACATACACTTTGCCTCGGCTTGAGGCTTGTCAACTCAGCAGATGCCAGGTAAGCCCTAGGTTGGAGGGATTAGGCCAGCCTGGGGAACAGAATACAAACCAAAGTGCCCCTGAGAGTTCCCAAAACACAGTCACACCAGGCAAAGAGAATTTGACCTGTGTAATCCCCCAGCCTGCGCTGAGACGACACCCGGATTTCTCTTGAGACACCCATGCCTTGCAAGATGGTTTGTTCCTGCTTGTGACAGAGTGACCACACACACACACACACACACACACACACACACACACACACACATACGGCAGAACTCAGTGCCTCTCCCCCGTTTCCACCCTCACCTCTTCCCTCACCGGCCACCATCCCCACAGGGCAAGGAAGGCACCACAGTTACCAGGCTCAGAAACGTCAAGGCCTGGGACACTACCTTCCATTTCTCAGGCTCCTTAGATCCCTCTTCCTAAGCCATAGCCACCTTCCGAAGAGCTCAGGGTTCAGCCATCACAGTCTGTCACTGCCATCCCCATGCCAAACCTGACTTTTATGCCCCCTTCAGGCAGAGTAGCCTCACTCAGGTGTGGCTTGGGTCACCTGGACTTCATCTCAGAGCCAGCCAGGCTCCCTGGGTGACCACATCCAGACCTCTACCTGATCCTTGAAGGTCCCAATAACCCCCTCTCTCAATTGCCTCACACTGAACCTACAACCAACCACATGCTTAACAACTTTAATCCTTTCCTCAACCTGCAGAGGACATTCTGCAGGGAAATGTCATGGAACGACAGTCTGTCCTCAAGCTGAGTAAGTAGTCTTTGAAGGACTCAGACTGGAAAACCCTCCATTAAAACATTTTGTAAGCTGGCCATGGTGACATATGCCTGACCAGCATTCAGGGGGCTGAGGATTGCCACAAGTTCAAGGCCAGGCTGGGTACATAGTAAATTCTAGGCCAGCCTGTGCTATAGTGTGAAACCTTGCCCCACCCTCTCTCTCTCGCATATATATACATACACATATATATATATATATATATATATATATATATATATATATATATATATATATATATATATAAAACCTCATGGCATACACTGGGGAGATGCTAAGGGATTCTGCTTCCTTTTTCTCTCCTGAGCCCCAGCAGTTCCTAGTTCAGGCAACCTAGGAAATGAGACCGCTCTTACGGACTCTCCCTGGCTCTTCGAGCTTGGGTTTCTACATCCTCACACTCTTGCCCATGAAATTTGACAGGAGCAATACTCGAGCTGTCAAGTTCAAGTAATTGTATTCTTTACTTTACAAGTGTTCCCTAGCTGAGGATGGCTGCCTGCTCTCACTGTGAAAACCATCAGACCCACGGGCCTTTGCAGAGGTATCACACCGACAAACACTAGTCCTTGAAGGCAGCAGAAGCCCTCCGTGAAGTAAACCTCATGGAAAGAACTATCTTCCATCTCTGATGGGACCCACGGCTTGGTACTTCCACTCACGACAAAGGAGTCTGAACATGGGCTCCCCAAGGTTCTGATCACTCTAGCATTCCAGGCGTCCATGACTCCCGAGTGTTCCCCTGGAGCCTCAGACCTGAAGGCCACACAGACTTCTACATAAGACTTGACGAAGAGCCTGCCTCGGCCACACCTCCATCAGCAGATGAACTGAGAACAGTAATTCCAAGAAGATTGCGGTGTGCCAGCCACTCAGCAGAGACACGTAGGAAGGGATCCTACCGTCCAGCTTTCCTTCCATCAGTCTGTTTAGTCCCTCGAATCAATCTACCCCACCAGGATAGCAAGCACACATTTGGCTGACAGGTGTTGGCCAACTACAAAAAGACACTCGGTAACTGAGGCCTGCCTGGCCTTCCGTGCTCCCCTTGCGTGGGGGCCAAGGTGGCTTCCAACAGCTTTCATTGGTGGAGCATTCCTGCAGGTGCTGTCCTGGGTACGCCAGCCCTCAGTTACTCCTTTGCTGGGAAAATAGTGCTTTGTTTAAGGGCTCCTGTTTGATTTGCCAGGCTCTTCTGGGAAACAGTGGGGGACAGCTCCACGCTTGGCAGAAGTGAGTGCCTTTGCTCAGGGCAAAATCTGCTGTTCGGTGAACTGCTCTGCCTTCCCTTCGTGTCAGTGTGATTTGAGGGAGCCATTAAGCTTTAACAATGCAGAAAATAAATTCCCATTAAAATATATGCACCTGAAAGAGCTAAGTTCTCAACCAGACTGGAGAGAAGTACAAGCCACCCCTCCCATCCCTGCCTGTCACTTGCCCCCACTGCCCTTTAAGGCCAAGTTAGGAGGCCTCTCCTTTCACAAAGCCTGCCCTGATCCTTCCTGGCTGGGAGTGACCACCCGTAGCCATTGATTTATCAAGCACCTCGGGTAGGATTTGATTTGGAGAAGAACGGATTATGATGTGAGCCACAGAGTGACTGTTCAGTGGGTTTTGGCTTTTCCTCAACATTGTGTTCCCATTATTTTAAATAGCTACTCTACTTTTTTAAAACAAATTATTTATTTGCAAGCAGAAAGAGATAGAGAGAAGGGAGAGAGAAGGAATGGGCTCATCAGGGTCTCCAGCAGCTGCAAACGAACTCCAGATGTGCTTTATACATCCAGCTCTACGTGGGCACTGAGGAATCAAGCCTGGCTCTTTAGGCTTTGTTGGCAAGTGCCTTAACCACTGAGCTATCTCTCCAGCACCTGTGTTCCCATTAAAAAATATTTTATTTATGTATGAAAGAGAGGAAGTGAATATGGGCACGCCAGGACCCCCAGCCACTGCCAACGAACTCCAGACACATGAGCCACCTTGTACTCATGCTTTATGTGGGAAGTGGGGAATCAAACTCAGGTCCTTCTGCTTTGCAGGCAAATGCCTTAACCACTAAGCCATCTCTCCAGCCCCTGTGTTCCCGATTTTTATCCACCTCCTTCCTAGTCGTAGTAGGAGCTCTGGAAATATTTGTTGATGAATGAGTGCCCTCATTTACAGAATCAAGCACTTTATTTCTCCCTTGCCACTGGGTGACTGGAGTTCATAGTGCTCAAGACCTCAAGCAATGACCCTGGTGAAAGCTGAGTAGACCCGTGGCCCCAGCCCCACCAAAACTCTCTCCTGGACTTCAATTGGGACCGCCATTGGGCTCCTAACTCTTTTTGACTGGCCTCTAATGTCATCTATCGCCTTCCTGCAATACATGACCATCATGGGGTCTCTCTGGCAGGGACTGTAGACCTGACTGTGTCACTAGAGCATCACAATGGGCATGGGTGAAGAGAGCAAGATTGAATCTGCAGAGGAATAGCCGGCAGGATTTAAAGATCACCAGGATGTGCAGTACAAGAAAGAGTTTCCAAGGGGTCAGTGATGGTGGAGGATTCTCGTTTAGGTGACTGGGTGAATTGTGATTCAGTTAACTGAGGTGGAGGAGACTCACTAGGCATGAGAATCTCGTAGTTTTCGGCATCAGTGGAACATTAAAGGAAAAGGTCTTGTAGGCAGCTCATGAGCTCAGGGGAGTGGGAACCCCCTGACCTATGCACAATGACATTGCAAACACTCAGAAAGCCTTCTTACCAAGGCAATTTGTCAGCAGCCCTCCCAGGCAAGAGCACATGTGGTCTGCTTCCCCGAGGACAGCATTGTCGGAATCATGGCTCCATTGGCCCCTCTCCTGTATTCACCAATCCAGATTCCAAGAGAATGAAAGAACTTTGAGGTGCTCCCTAAGGCATGCCCCTGTTTTCTAGGAAGCCAGGGCACACGAGTCAGGATGCCAAAGAAGTAGACAGTCTGGCCCAAGTCAGAAATCCCAAGGTGGTGTCCCCTTGCATATTTAAGGATCACTGGAACCCTGGATGTTATCTTCTGGTCACTTCATTCTGGGTTCCCTCCTGCTTTAAGCTCGGTGCTTTCTCCTTCTTTATTTGAATTAGTATAATAGCCCTTGAAAACAAATAAATAAATAAATGCCCCTGAACTAGTCCTCAGCCTAGTCTGACTCTCCTCCAGCTCCTCTTTAAATGACAGAGAAGGATTTCTCTAATTTGAATTGGATCTTAATACTGCTCAACTTAAATTAATTCAATAAAAATGCAGGGAGAACATTTTAAGTATAGGAGTGGGGGAGACCTTCCTTATTAGGACATAAAATAAACATTCCATAAAGAAAGGAATAATAAATTTCAATGATTAAAATTATTATTCTTTTGCTTGGAAAAGAGGCCATAAACAGAGTCAGAAAACAAACAGTAAAGTAAGGAAAAACACTTGCAGTATAAACGACAAGGCACTAATAGCCTAAATATATAAACTGTGCCTACAAATCAATAAGAGAAAAACCCAAGTATTCAATACAAAAATTGTCATGGGAACATAAACAGAAAATGATATATATATACATATATATGTTTAGATTTTTAATTCAATTGTTAAACTCAATCAGAAAAATGCCCATTTCTCAACTGTTGGACATCATCAGATCGGTTATGCCAAAAAGTGTGCTAACACACTCTGGTGGTTTGAATATACAATGTTTCCTAAGGTCTCTCTCATGTGTTTGTCATTGAGCCTCATTCCTAATCACTTTGGGAGCCTTTGGGAGATGTATCCCTGGGGACGGGTTGTGGGATGTTATACTCCAGACCCCGTGGCCACTGCCAGGTAGCTCACTCTTTCTGCTTCCTCCCAGCTGATGTGACAATATGCGGTGCTCAGTTCTTAGCTCTGTCATGCCTTCCCCACCACGAAGAAACTTCCCCTCAAAACTGTAAGCTAAGATGAACTCTTTCCTAATACTGGTTATGTTTTGTCCCAGCAATGAGAAAACAGCTGCTCACCTCTGGCTCCACTCCCCAGGACCCACATATAGCTAGACGCACAAAGTGGAGCTTGTGTCTGGAGTTCATGTGCAGTGACAGAAGACACACCCCCGTGTGTATGTGTGTGTGTGTGTGTGTGTGTGTGTGTGTTTATCTCAAATAAATAACTAGAAAAATTTGAACAAAATGAAAGTATCATTAGTCTTGAGGGGAAAACTAGCTTCACTTCTTGGGTGATCTTTGGTCTTTCCTCTTTTCCTAAATTTTGGCCATGACAGCACTTCAATATCTTCAAATATGTTTTTGCTCTTGTTTTATTATTATTATTTAGAAGTATTTTGTTTGGCTTTTGTAGTGGCCCTCACAGGAAGAATTGGTTAAAAGCACCGCAGCGTCTATTCCTTAGACATGGTTTTAAGAGTGTGCAATGAAGCTGGGGACGCAAAGCAAGAATCCAACAGGAGGGCTAGAGAGATTGCTCAATGGTTAAGGCACTTGTCTCCAGTGCCTAAGGCCCCGGGTTCAATTCCCCAGTACCCACATAAGCCAGACCCACAAGGTGGTGGCCCCCTGGTGCGCTCTCTCTCTCTCTCCCTCTCTCTCTCTCTTTCTCTCTCTCTCTCTCATCTCTGCTTGAAAATGAATAAATAAAATATTTTTTAAAAAAAGAATCCAGCAGGAAAACTTCCCAGGCCAGATAATCTAATAGAATAAAGTCAATCTAGGAAATCCTACCGCATATGTTGAATGAACTAAAAGAAAAAGTCGGGGACAATTAGGGATCTAGGCATCAAGAATTTCAGGACTAGAAGAACAGACAAATGCAGTGATCAGAGCTCAGGACACAGGCACCTGTCTGGAGGGGCCCACAGAGCCAAGGAGGTGGGCAGGTGCGCCTGGGTCCCTGATTCACCTGTGTCCCCTGCCCCCCAGTCACTTTCCAGGGCCTCCCTTTGACCAAACTTAGCAGAAAGCCAGTGGCCAAGAGTGCCTGGCAAAAGCAGAAAACGAATCTGAAATGTAAGTACACCGCTGACTGACCACCAGGCATGCTTAGAAAGACACCTAAAAACTTGTCACTATGGTTGCTTCAGGTAGACCGGGGACTGGCATTGAAAGACCTTAGTGTGCACAAGTCACATGTTAAAAATATCCACATGGCTCTCCTGCAGCCAAGCAAGGTGCCAAAAGGAACGAAAGTCAACGGGAAGAAGGTAGCCCGGGCCCCTGCTGTCATAAAGAAGCAGGAAGCCAAAAAGTTTGGAAATCCTCAATTCGAGGAGAGGTCTAAGAATTTTGGCATTGGACAGGACATTGACCCAATGGGGACCTCACCCGCTTTGTCAAATGGCCCCATTACATCAGCCACAGAGGCAAAGGGCTGTTCTGTATAAGCGGCTGAGAGCAATCTACCAGTTCACCCAGGCTTAGGACCACCACCCAGCTACCAGCTGCTTAAGCTTGCCCACAAGGGAAGCAGAAGAAGCAGAGGCTGCTGACCCAGCCTGAGAAAAAGGCTGTTGGCAAAGGGGACATTCCAACTAAGTGGCCACCTGTCCTTTGAGCAGAGATCAACACTGTCACAACTTTGAGGAGAACAAGAAGGCTCAGCTGGTGGTGACTGCATGTGACATGATACCATGGAGCCGGTGGTGTTCCCGCCTGCCCTGTGTTGCAAGATGGTGTCCCATGCTGCGTCATCAAGGGGAAGGCCAGGCTGGGGTGGCTGGTCCACAGGAAGAGATGTACTACCCTTGCCTTCACACAGGTAAACTGGGAAGACAAAGGAGCCCTGGCTGAACTGGTGGAAGCCATCAGGACCAATTACAATGACGGATACCATGAGCTTCGTCGTCACTGGGGAAGCAAAGTCTTGGGTCCAGATCTGTGGCTTGGAATTGCCAAGCTGGAAAAGGCAAAGGCCAAAGAACTTGCCACCAAGCTGGGCTGAGTGTATACATGCAGATAATAAACACTGTCCTTCACACAAAAGAAAATATCCACATAAATAAAGCCGGCGTGGTAGCACCGCACTCAGGAGGCAGAGGTAGGAAGATCGCTGAGTTCAAGGCCACCCTGAGACTCCATAGTAAATTGCAGGTCAACCTGGGCTAGAGGGAGACCCTGCCTAGAAAAACCAAAATATATATCTAATCTCCACATAGCAGTGAGCAGCCACCCCAGACCCTTCAGCCAGAGCAGCCTTTCTGAAGCGTAGAAGTTAGAGTAGACATCACTGTGAACGAATAGCCCAGGGTGGTCCTCAGCAGCCATCTCCTGCGATGTGACTGAGGTGTGGCTGGTCCAGGTGGACAGCATTTCAGAGACACCCCCCCCCATGTGTCTCTCATGCCATGGGAGGGAGACCACTTCCTCTTGGAAACTTTCTCCATCAAAGAGGACAAAGGCTAGCCTTGTGCCTCTTCTGACTCTGATCCTTCCACAAAGGCCTCCGAGGACCCTAATCATTTGTGCAATGAAGCAGGTCTGTTTTCCTCATTGGCACGTGGAGCTGAGGACATTTCCCATGTCTGTCAAGTCCTAAAGATGTCTTGCATGGCACCTGGTATCTTGGAGATGTCGAGAATCTGTGTAGGCCGAGATGACCAGGAAGGGCTTCCCAGAGGGGAAATGGCCTTCCATAAGCTGAGCAAAATGCATTCTAGGCTGGGGAAGGGGAACACACTGAGGTACTCATTTCTATTGGTGAGCAGCCATGGCAACGAATATAAAGTACTTTGGTGTCTTTTTTTCTTCCTTCCTTTTTTCTTTCTTCTTTTTTTTTTCAGTAAGACATATTCCCTAAACCCACACTCAGTGGGTCATGTATACCCCCTATCTGGGGCCATCACTTCCCCAGATGTTAATGAGTACTGCCAGCGTTGATCATGGGGAGAGACCCCACAGCTTTATAAAACATGCAGATGACTGGTTTTTAACGAATGCAAAATGTCAAACAAAAGCAGCATCCTGGGCCAGTTACTCATGCATAGTAAAGATCCCAGGAAAAAAAAAGCAAATACATAGGGAAAAAAATACCTTGGCTGGAACCCTTCCTAATAGGCAATGGACAATTGGGAACAGCAGGGGTTGATAGCAAATACATTTGGAAGATATCAGAGACAGCAAGATCAAGGCGCCACCAAACGCCCCCCTGGCTTCTGTTTCTATTAGGACCCAGGGCAAGGATTCAGCCCTCCAGGTAGACATGCACAGGTCTAAGATGTGCCTGTCTGTTGGGTCGGCTGGTGGGTTGGCCAGAGCAGAAGATGAAAGACCCAAGTACAGGAAGAAGAAAGCAATTTTTTAAATGATGGCATTTAAATGGGACTTCCACGTGATGTGTTTTGAATTAGAAGTCACTGGCTTGCACTTTGCCTTCCTTGAATATGTACAGGACTTAACTTGACCTAGACCTTGAACCTCACAGACTCAAAGTTAGCCTTTTCCTATTATTTCCTAATGAAGTGATATGCAAAGTTACTGCCTCTGTGTATGTGTGTATTGAAGGAGATACGTTGTTAAATGTAGGCAGCCTCTAACCTTGCTTTTAACACAGGGAGCCTCAAACCCTGCAAGCAGCCTGGGCCTCTTCCCGCCCTCCTGGACTGGCCCCTCTTTCCACAAACATGGTGTGATCTCAGAAGCACTGGGAGGGCCTCACCCCTCCATCCACAACTCTCACAAGCTTAATGATGCTTGGAATCCTTTTGTCAGAGAGAACCTTCTCTCTTTCCATACTGAGAAATGAGCCTTAAATTGCACAGTCTTTCAGGAAGGGAGCCCCTCAGCCTCGCAGTAGCTTGGAGGTGTCAGTGGGAGTCTCCAAGTCCTTCGAGGAGCTGCCCCCTCACTCACCTGACTTAGGTGCCAGCGTGTCAGAACAGGGAAGGAAAAGCCATTCTTCGGGGCTGACAGGCTTGGCAAAGCCTACAACAGCGGGCAGTGTCTGCCAAGTCTTGTGTGCTGTCTTCCAATTCCCTGCTGATGGGAGGCCTACCCCACTTGCCTTAATATGAAGTGGAGTTGGTAGTGGGCACTGTGTCCCCCTTTCTCTTAACAAGACTGGCATGTCTGTGGTCCACCTCTCGGGAATTCCAACTGCTTCCAGTTCACCGCAGTGCCACTCACAGGGCATGGACCTAGGTTATGCCCCCTCCCGTGGCCTACAGCTAGTGAGTGGGTAATATGAATGTGTCCAGGAGTAACTGAAGGGCCAATTCCACGGGATCCCCTGAGACCTTCTTGTACCACACCCACCTTGCATGCCAGCCTCTCCCTGTGCCCAATTCTACCTCCATGACTTCTCCCAGGAGGGCGACCCAGTCATCTCATTCTCCACTCCAAGGACAGGTTCTCCCTGTCAGTAAGGCTGTGGAGCTGGGGGCATCAGTGCTTAACTGGTTGGCAAAGAAGACCCCGTGACAAGCGGTCAGTGGCACGTGGATAGTCCCTGGTGGTGAGCTGTCTTTCGATCCTGATGGAAGGGAACAGAAAGGCTGGAGTTAACTCTCAACGGGGATGAAAAAGAGTGAGTGTGAATGAAGTCTCCAGGGCTGGGAGGCTGGCTGTTGCCAAGCACTGTCAGCTTATTGAGGATCTAATGGTAGGCCCCCAAGCAAAGTGTGAAAGCAGAGAGCCTTCCTCACAACCTGGAGGAATTCAGGAGCTCCTGCCACCAGCACCTCATAATTGGATCCTCTCAGAGAGAAAGTGGCTACAAGACAGAGTCCATTTCACTGGGAGATAGATGCAGGGTGGGGGGCAAAAAGGTAGCTTTCATTTGAAGTTGAACCCCACTTGGTCTCTATAGTTACACTTACAAAAAAAATGGCTTAGAAGTTATATCTTTGTAGCCTGTGGTCAGTGTAGGACGGTGATGGGGAATTCAGCCACGAAAGTCAGGACCAGTCAAGAGAAGAGCAAGCCTGCCTGGAGTCTGGGTGAGTCGAGAAATAAAAGAGAAGCCATGTATCAATGTCAAGAGCACGTTTACAATAATAAAAGAGAATACTTTTGAAAAAAATAAGGTGCTGCTAAATAAACTAATCATTTGGAAATGAACTGTGGATAGCTGAGATAAATTTAAAAACAGATTAAAGTAACATCTGTATGTCAATATCCTTGTAAAATGGAATGGTAATGGAGGTCACATAGGAGGCATTATAAAAAAAAAACCCTAATCAAAAGCTGTTCTGTCACTTAAGGCCAGGCCCAATGCTGAGGCACTGCTCTCTAATGTTCTGGCAGGACATTTACCCAACCAGAAATTGTTCCAGAAATTGTTCATCAGGTATGGTGGGTGCATACCTTTAATCCCAGCACTGGTAGGAGGATCGCCAAGGATCTCCATGAGTTCAAGGCCACCCTGAGACTACATAGTGAATTCCAGGTCAGCCTGGGCTAGAGCGAGACCCTACCTTGAAAAACCAAAAATTAATTAATTAATTAATTAAATAAATAAACATTGTTCAACTCTTACAAATTCCCAGAAGTCTCACTGTGTCACCTCACCCCAGGAAGACTGTGAATGTATCAATCTTACTGGTAATAATGAGTCATAGGAAGATGCGAATGTATCCCTAGTAATAATGAGCCATAGAACAACACAGTGAAGTTTCCTCTCCCTGCTCAGGAATAGTGAAAAACCCGTAAGAGTATTAACAATACATGTTTGGGGTCAATTTAGAGTAGTAACAAAACCCTTGGACTATGAACTAAAAAGAGTATTATGAACTTAGTCAATTTTTTAAATTTCTAACCCATTTTCCCACCTGACCCCTATAGGATGAGACCTGTAAAGTGTCCCCAAATAAAAGGTAAAGAGTCCCTGACCTACTCAAACCCAGGCAGCACAATAGCGTAGGCTCTGCACCATAACCAGGCTGCACCTGATCAATGGTCGAATTCATTGGTGGATTCAAAATTTGAATAGAGTATATTAAAAGGGGGTGGGTCAGTGACAGGTAGGGCCTGGTTGGAGAAAACAGATCACTGGGGACATGTGTTTGCCCTGGTCCCTTCCTGTGCTTCTCTCTGCTTCCTACCCATTATGAGGGAAAGAACCTCCTCTAGCAGGTGACGTTCTGCCCAAGTACATGAACCTCTGAACATGAACTAAAATGAGTAATTCCTCTCTCTAAGTTGTCTGTGGCTGGCCACAGAGATGCAAAAGGCACTCACACAAGAGGCATATTCGGAATACAGGCTCCTAGTTGACACTTAAGAACTAGGCTGGGTGTCTCTCTTAGAGAAGCCCACACCCACGCTGTCAGGTATGTGTTTTCTTTTCTTTCTGAGTGCCTCTTTCCTCTTCTTAATCCTCATGCTTAAAATCTACATTGAAAAATCATGAATAACCCACTTTCACACACCGAGAGAAAGAGAGAGAGAATGAGAATTAGGCTGTTCTGTGATGGTTTGAGGATGTGCATTTGTAACAGGCTCCCAGGTTATTTGGTGACAATTAGGTTTGGTAACTGTCAGTCCTCAGGAATTACATGCAATCGCTAGGTTCCATGGGAACCCACATTTACTGAATGACCAAAGAGCAGACTGTGATGATTGTCTGTAGCTTTTGGCAGATGGGCCAGTAAGGAAAAGCCAGGTACCAGAGGCCTAAAATGCAATATAAGGAGCCAAGACTCAGTGGGAGAATGAAGGTGGGCAGAGACCCTATGTAGCTTTTTTCATCGGGAAAGACCTTAGGCACATAAAAAGCTAGTGTGGCTTGGGGCCATGGCCAGCTCAGAGCAGCAGTCAGAGGTCAGGTACAAGGAGAAGTGGAGGGGCTGTACTTATGGTGAGCAGCCACTTCCAGTGAGAGAAGTAAGCCAAGTAAGGAGTGAACCAAGGGCACTGGCTCATGCAGATAACTGCCCTGTACTCTTTGGAGAACATAGCCTATTCTTCCAGACCCAAGGCTTTGCCATGGTCACTTAGAAGCTCACCCAGGGCTTCTTGCATTACACACTTCAGATGAGAAGTCGTATTGGGTTTCTAGAGTTGTTATAACAGGTACCACACACACCGCAGGGCTCAAAGCAACAGAAATCTCTTTTTTCACAGTTTGGAGGCCAGAGTCTAAAGCCAAGGCAGACTCGCTATAAAGTCATACCATAAAATCAAAGTCTAAGGTTATACCTACATATGAAAAACCAGGAAAATGGGATTTACTTTCAAAGGAAATATGTCCACCCATACCAAAGCTAAAATAAACACATGTTGAAATTATTAGACAAAAAGATTAGAGTAGCCATTATATCTGTGTAGAAAGGAATGGAAAGATAGAATTCCCAACAGAAACACTAAAAAATATTCAAAAAGAAATAAGTAGAAATTTCAGAACTAGAAACTACAATATCTGAATATCTGAAATAAACACTCACTGGATAGGCTCACTTGCAGAATAAATATGAGATAAACTCTAGTCAACTTGAAGAGAAAAGAATAAAAACCATGCAATTTGAAGAACATAAAAAATGAAATAGTCTTGCCAGGCATGGTGGCGCATGCCTTTAATCCCAGCACTCAGGAGGCAGAGGTAGGAGGATCGCCATGAGTTCAAGGCCAGCCTGAGACTGCATAGTGAATTCCAGGTCAGCCTGGGCTAGAGTGAGACCCTATATCGAAAAACCAAAAAACAAAACAAAACAAAATGATCATAGTCTTAGAAACCCATGTAATGACATTAAACCTGTTAGTATTAGTGTTAGTATAGACTTACAAAAGAACAGAAAACATTTTGAAGAAACAATATTTCAAAACTTCCCAATTGATATCTGTTATGAAAGATAAAAATTTAGTGTTAAGAACATTGGTGAGCCTGACATGATATCTAACACCTAGAATCCCAGCACCCAGGCTGCTGAAGCTGGCTGATCACCATGAGTTCAAGGCCAGCCTGTTCTATCCAGTGAGTGGAGAGCAAAGTGAGAACTTGTCTCAAACAAACATCAATTAAAAAAATAATGGGCTGGAGATATGGCTCAGCAGTTAAGGCACTTGCCTGCAAAACCTAAGGACCTGGGTTTGATTCCCCAATACCCACATTAAGCCAGATGCACAAGGCGGCACATGCATCTGGAGTCCATTTGCAGTGGCAGGAGGCCCTGGCATGCCTATTCTTTTTCTCTCTTTCTCCTGGCAAATAAATATTTTTTAAAGCTGCCAATCCCATATTATGGTCCTCAAAGAGAGCAACTTAGACAAGATTACAGAAAAAAAATTAAAAGAACACCTATAAATATATTTAAAGAATTGAGAGATGATGTGAGTAAATTACTGAATGAATTCCAAAAGAATACAAGCTGGATGAAATAAATAAGTGAACTCTGGATATGAAAGCAGAATTTAATAGAGTTATAAATACTGGAGAAAACACAAACAAAACTGAAGCTGAAAATAAAAAATTCAAAGCCAGGCGTGATGGCTCACACCTTTAATCCCAGCACTCGGGAGGCAGAGGTAGGAGGATTGCCGTGAGTTCAAGGCCACCCTGAGACTACATAGTGAATTCCAGGTCAGCCTGGACTAGAGTGAGACCCTACTTTGAAAAACCAAAAAAAAAAAAAAAAATTCAATAATCCAGGTCAGCCTGGGCGACAGCAAGCCCCTCCCTCGAAAAAACAAACAAAAAAATTCAATAAGCCAAATGAAAATGCTCAATAGAAAGGCTCACCAATAGAATAGACCGTGTGAAGAACAAAATGTCAGGTCATGAAAACAAGATAGAAGAATTGGATCATTCAGTCAATTAAATGATAAATTTAAAAAAAACCCGCAAAGAACATGGGAGATTTTTGGGACATCATGAGAAGATCAAATCAATGAATCATGGGCACAGATGAATGAGAAGTCCATGCCAAAGGCATAGAACATATCGTCAATAAAATAATAGAAGAAAATTTCCAAAATTTAGAAAAAGAGATGCCCATCAAAATATCCTTATTTGCAAATGAGATGATTCTATACCTAAGTGACTTTAAAAGAGTTTACCAGAAACTCCTTGAGCTGATAAACACTTTCAAGAGAGTGGCAGGATACAAAGTTAACCAACAAAATTCAGTAGCCTTCAGTGACAGACATACTGAGAAAGAAACAATAAAGGAAGAATCCCATTCACCATGGCCTCAAATAAAACACCTCGGAATGAACATAACCAAGGAAGTGAAAGACACCTACAGTGAAAACTATAAAATACTAAAGAATATAATTGAAGATGATGGTAGTAGACAGAAGGACCTCCCATGCTTGTGGGCCAGAAGAATTAATATTATGAAAATGACTACTCTACCAAAAGAAATCTACAGATTTATGCTATCCAAATGAAAACTCCCTGTGATGTTACTCACAGATCTTAAAAATCATATAGAAGCAAAAATATAATCTTGAGCAAGAAGAATAACTCTGGAGTCTTTACCATACCTAATTTCAAGTTATACTACAGAGCCCTGGCAGTAAAAACAGCGTGGTACTGACAAAAGCAGACATGTAGACCATGAAGTAGAAAAGAGGACATAGAAATAAGTCCACACAACTCTAGATACCTAACTTTGACGAAGATGACAAAAATCTACCATGGACAAAAGAAAGCATATTCAACAAATGGGGAGATAGCCCAGTTGGTAAAACAGTTGATGGGAAGCAGGAGAACTTGAGTTTGATACTTACTATCCATGTAAAGTGCCTGGCATGGTGATGTGCCTCTTGGGAAAGTTCTCAAATGTTTAAAAATTGAGCAACACAGAAGTTAAAATAGAAGAGGAAATAGTAGGAAAGAAGTGGGGAAGTCAGTATAGGAGATGTGGAAAGTCAAGATAAAGGAGGGTGGTGAGAGGAAATTATACACATTTTTCCTTCTTTTTTAAAAAATATTTTTATTTTTTTATTGGCAACCACAGAGATAGAGTAGAGAGATAAGCAGAAAAGAGAGGAAAAATGGGTGTGCCAGGGCCTCCAGAAGCTACAAACAAACTCCAGATGCGTGCACCACATTGTGTATCTGGCTTACTGTGGGTACTGGGGAATCGAACCCAAGTAGTTAGGTTTTGCAATCAAGCACCTTTAACCACTAAGTCCTCTCTCCAGTCTTATATAAATTTTTTGAAATAAAGATTTCAATAACATTTGAGTAACATGCTGAAATAAACCACTGGTTAAAGAAAAATTGTCAAGGGAAAATTAGAGATTATTTTTAGCTAGAGGAAACAAAAATACACTTAAAAACTTAGGGAGTGCAACTAACCGGTGCTCAGCAAATGTTTTATAGCTTTAAATGCTTAGAAAAGAAGTGCCTCAAAACAATAAACTAAGCCAGAAGTTGATAAACTACAGACCATGACTCTGACTCACCATGCTTTATAAATAAAGCTGTATTGAGTTATATCCATGCTGGGTCACTTACATATTGCCTATGGATGCTTTCCTTAAGAGACCCACATTACCCCAACAATAAACCAGATCAACAAATTCGTATGACAAGAAAACTACAACCACAGACAAATAGACTCATAAAGAAAGATACCAAAATTCAAAACCAAAACTTGATAAATCGATATCAAAAATAGCAAACCTACAGATTCATCAGTATTAAGGGATAAAGAAAATATTATGTATCTGCACACATTATGCATATATATGATGGAATATTATTCCTCCATAAAAGGAATGCTAGCCTATTATTTGTAGCCAAACAGATAGATCTGGATGACATTATGTCAAATTGAAGAAGTCAAATGCAGAGACAAATATCACACATTATCTCTCATGTTTGGACGCTAAAAAAAAAAAATGAAATCCGAATGTATAATAATAGCCGGGAAGGAGTGGTAGGATGGTGTGGGAAGTTTTTCTGGAAAACCTGTTCCGTAAATTCTAGTGTTGTATATGTAGAGTTCATAGTCACCTATTATATAGTTTATGAATAGCTGGAAGGGAGGAGCTCAGACCCCAAACTTAAGCACTAATAAGGAGATGCGAATGTCAATTACCCTAATGTGATCAGCACAGGTGTTGAGACATCACACTCTGTTGAATATATACAATGAATACACATGAAAGGTTTTTAAAGTGTTTAAGGAGATGGAAATGTTAGCTATCTTGATTTTTTCAATACACACTGTATACAAGTCTAATTTTTGCACTGGACCCCACAAAGTTTTGCTATTAATATATTTAGCTTAAAATCAACTAATCAGCATCTGGCCTGGGATGGTGAGCTAAGTTACCGAAGTTGGATGGTGCCAGCAACCCCTTCCACCCATGGGCACCTGGGGCCTGCAGCCTTGCCTGGGACAGAATCCGCAGAAACTTCTTGTTACAGACAGCAGTGAATGCTGGGGAGGCATTCAAAGTGGCCAGGAGAGGAGAAAGCCCAGGGCTTAGCCCTGGGTGTCCACCAGGGCTCAGGGAACTTTGCAGAGGAAATAGCTAAAGTATGAGCACTGCTCTCACTGCTAGCCAGAGAGGCTTGCTTCTCAATGAAGATACTGGCAGACACTGAGGAGACTCAAAACTCAACAAAGCTGAAAACAAGAGGCTGTGGAGAGGTTAACACTAAATGAGACATCTCTGTCACAGCCTCCAAGGCTCAGGGAATATTGCTGAAGGCTGGGTGGAAAGAATGAAAGAGCCCCAGGATGGGAAGGAGTACTTTGGGCACTGTCCTGTCACAACCTGCACAGTTCTGAGTCCATCAACATTGTGACAAAGAGAACAGAAGGGGTCGAAAAGAGCAATACAGGAACACGGAAGGAGGACTACTTGGAAAGAGGCAGGTGCTCAATGGAATAGGGCTGAAGGGAGGAAGGGGGACACAAGAAGGTAACAGGACAGAAACACAATCAAAATTTAGTATTAAAATTCTCAATAAAATATATTTTAAAAATTGGCAAATCAGGCCAAAGAGATGGCTCAGCGGTTAAGGTGCTTGCCTGCAGAGCCTAATGACCTAAGTTTGATTCCCCAGTACCCATGTAAAGCCAGATGTACAAAGTGGCACATGCATCTGGAGTCCATTTTCAGCAGCTGAAGGTCAATTCTATTTCTCTCTGCTTGCCAATAAGTCAATAAATGAATACAATTATTTTTTAAAATTGACAAATCAAATCCAGCAATATATAAGGGTGACATAACATGAATAGTATGCTATACCTCCGGAATGAACATCAATTAATGTAGAGTTGGGGTGATGCTATGGTACAGTACTTGATTACCTTATGTGAAACCCTCAGTTCAGGCCCCAATAACCACTGATTAGCAGGATAAAAAGAAAAGAAATTTACAACACTTAGTGCTTCTGAAGACGTGGAATACCTGGAACTCTCGCTGAGTGGACTGTCAATCTGCCTACTCACCAAAGCGATGAACAGTTTGGCAGTTCTGTTTTATTAACTCAGCAACCAACTTACTGTATTAGTTACTATACCTGCTGCTGCACCCAAATACATGACAGGAAACTTAAGAAAGGAAAGTATTTATTCTGGCTCCTGGTTTCCAGGGGATCCATTCCATGATGGCAGAGAAGACTGGCTGGTCACATTGCACTCACCATCCGGAAGTTGAAGGGAAAAAGGAAGTGAGGCCAGGCTGTAAAACTTCAAGGTTCACCCCTAACGACCCTCTTCTTCCTGCAAGGCTCCTCCTCTCCAAAATCCTACAACCTTTCCAAACAGAACCAGTAGCTGGGGACCAAGTGTTCAAACACATGAGCCTAAGGCAGACATTCCATATTCAAGCCACAATATTTACCACATGATTCATAATCAGTTAATTCACCTAGAGAAGGGTTTTAGTGAACAGAAAAATCCAGAGGAGGCTATTTACAATGGCTCTGTTCATAATGCCCAAACAGAAGCAAACGTTTAGTAAATGGGTAAACAAACGGTGTGGCATTCATACAAAAGGCATGTTACTGAGACAGGAATCGGCATGGAAAAAGGAAGGGGGCATGTCCTGAAGGCTACATATTCTACAGTGACATTTCTAGAA
>PVHP010009972.1:0-43101 GCA_004024765.1 Zapus hudsonius | reverse complement strand
ATTAGTGTGGGTCCTTCTCATCAATAACTGATATGGTTTACCCTATTTCATTTTATCCTCCCTTTAGGTCACCTGGCTACATATTTTATGTAGGCAAAACATAGGTAGATTAAATAAATACAGACAAAACAATTGATTGAAATCATGGAGTAAAAGCATTTAATCAGCATGTAGAAATCATGCATTCATTTGCTCCCTAAGTACAATATAAACATACAAGTGTTGTTTAGCCAAAATTGAATAAAAATGAAATGGAAGTCTCAAGGACGAATTTAAAGAGAGATGCTCTTTTGCAGTTATAATTATTTTTAACTGAATATTTTGTTTCCATGACCTTCTCCAGTGGATGCTAAGTGTCTTCCAAAGTTCTATGCCTAGGGTGATTTGACGAATTTTTTTTCTCAACAATAATAGCAATGATAACAGCAACAATCCTTCCAATCAATGGCATAAATAAGTAATTAAATTTTACAACATGCTTTCATTCACTTTTTAAATCTGACTCCGATTTCTATGAAATAAAAGTAGACTTATTTCATTTAGTACACAATGAAAGGAGATAGAAGCTTGAGATGTGAACGACTTGCCCAGGAAATTGAAATCAGTAGTATGAAATGCAATGGATGTAGGATCTGAACCAAGGATTTTGGCTGTGCTGGCATTACGATCCCTGACTCTGCCCTCCACAGAGCTCTGCTCATAAAGGCACTGTATACTCTTCTCTTCACAGTAGCTTCTTAGTTCTCATTTTAATTTTCATCAGGGATGGGGAGGGGGGGAATTAGGGAATTCGGGATAACAACGCATTGTTTGCCCACTAAATAATGTAACTCATTATGGACAATAAATATATATTTTTTTAAAAAAAGAAAGAAGATCATGTATGGTGTTTGTCTTCCTGAACCTCAGTTACCTCACTTAGCATAAGTTCCAGTTAGATTCTTTTCCTGCAAATTTCATTTTTATTTACAGATGAATAAAACCACACTGTATGTATGTGCCACATCTTCACTAGCCATTCATCAGTTGATGGCCATTTAAGCTTTATCCCTCCCTGAGGAGTTAATGGTTGCTGGACAAAGGTGAGGAACTTTCTTTTGTGGTGGAGCCAGTGATAATTTGCACATGTTCTGGTAAGTAATCTCCAACTATACTCAGGCAAGCACCAAAACTCTGTGGTGTGTGTGTGTGTGTGTGTGTGTGTGTGTGTGTGTGTGTGTGTACATGTGTAGCAGAGGGACTGGCTGGGAACTAGAAGCCATTCAGTTAGGATAGAGGAAAAGGGGAAATAGAGAGTAATGGGAGGGAATTATGATCAAGTACATGTATAAAACTGTGAATAAATAAAACTAAATTGAAAAATACTACTAACAAAAAATATGATCACATATATTGTTCCCATTTTATAGATGAAGAAAAACAAACCATACAGGGAAATAGAATTTCTTTTTTTTAGATTTTTTTTTAGTGACTAGTTGATCACTAGGCTAAACAATACATATAAAGAAATCCTAATGTCTTAAATTCTGTCTTCTAAAATGGACATGCTCAGAAAATAAGGTGCAGACATGGCCAGTGACACTTTAAAAATATTTTATTTATTTGCAAGAAGAGAGAGAGAGAGAGAGAGAGAGAGAGAGAGAGAGAGAGAGAGAGAGAGAGAGAGAGAGAGAGAGACTGGGCACTCCAGGGTCTCTAGCCTCTGCAAACATACCCAAGATGCATGCATCACTTTGTGCATCTGGCTTATGTGGGTGCTGGGGAATCAAACTGGGGTCATTACCCAGCCCCAAACTGTGACACTTCTGATGAAGTTTCATGTGGCTGTAATTTTCAATTTTCACAATTCCTGGTGTTTGTACTCAGAACTTTTTCAACGTAGGCAAAGAAAAAGATGCTCCTGTAATATTTCCATGCTAAACTTTTCAGATATGGATAAATCATGGATGTCATGATTTTAGGAGGCTTTCTGAGTATGAAGTCAAGCATAGTAAATCAGGTCAGCCTCTGTGACTGTGCAATCATTTCTCTAGCCCATATATTCAGCACAAGAAAAGGTAACTCTACAATCAATATGCATTTCATTCATGACCCTATGACAAGCCCAAGTTTCCAGAACCGACAAAGAAAATCAAGATATCAATTTGATGGACCCACAATAAAATTCCAACTTTAAGTAATTTCCATTGCTCTACATAGCTCCTCCTTTATTTTGTCATTTTTATGGTAGGAAAGAATAGTAATGGGAAAAGAGCTTATGAAATATATTTTTGGGTGATTCGGTGATTTTAAGGCAAGATATGAGTCAAGCAGTTTTTGTTTGTTTGTTTGTTTGTTTGTTTCTGTTGCTCATCCATCCAACTGAAATGGACATCCCAGGGAAGAACCAACCTAAACATGGTAAGTCAATGTATCCAACATTTCACAGAGCCCAGTTTTAGATTCAGTCTCCTGCCAACAGAAATGAAGGTGTCTAGCGGTGTTCACTGAATGTTCATTGTGCATGTGGTCTTCAGTGATCAAGCTATTTCATGCTGGCAAAATCCTGAAACCTATCATATCAGCCCAGACATCCACAGGACAATTGATAAAGAACATATCAAAATATGCTTGACATTTGGATTCATTTATTGTGAAAATTAAATACATTGTTTATAAATATGCCACAATTTAAAATATATAATTATTGGTGTTCTCATCTTATAATACGGCTACCCAGTCTGACTTCAAACTAAAAGAAGATAGCAGTTTTTAAAGCTTGATATTGCAAAAGCTGAAAATTAATTTTTAAAAGAATTCTTTTTGAATAAGATAGCATTTCATGTATATCAAGCCGCTCTTGTACATTTCCAATAGGATTCGATTTGTCTGATTTTGATTTATATTCATTTTTTGAAACATATCTGTAAGAAATTTCTTCAGAGTCTTAGTGGAAATAAATTTAACTTATAAATAAAATAAAAGTAAACTCCCAGAAATTGCAAATGCATAAAACTTGTTGCTAGCTCCAAATATGTCTGAAAACACTTGAGAAACAAACATCCTCATATGCAAAATAACTCTTGATATAGACTGGGAGATTTTCCTCGTATTTTTTTGCCTCTTTAATAATGAATTCCTTCTTGTCTATCAATGTATAGCCTATCTGTTGAAGGCCAGGCAAGATAACCACAAAACTGAAAATGCAATAGCCTTGGCAGAGAGCCCATAAGATGAGATCAAGGCCTTCAGCTTCCCCTCACGGACAGAGAACATGACTAGGCAGGAAAAGCATTCCACAATCTCTATTCTGGAAAATGAGAAATGTTACATCTCTTAGGCTCACGAGAGTCCACCCAAACCCCTTCTCACAATAAGCAAGGCTTATTGTTTACTGTTTACATTTTAGAAGTGGTTCTTGGAATAAGTCATAATCAGTGTTGGTTCCTGTATGCATCAAAGCTAAATAAAGCACATGAGATGTATAGACTATTTTATTCTACCCTGTGTGTCTTCCATTTTCTGTGGGAGGCTCACAGTGGGGGAATAGACAATGAGAAGAAATTCCAAAGAAGAGACAGTGCAATGTAAACCCAGAGCAGCACACTGAATATGTCAAGAACAGTATTAAGGTTTACAGTAGGAGCTGGGGAAATACACGGTGCTTGGGGCTTGGCTTCTGTGGAGTGGTACTCATGCTCAAAGATAGCTCAGCTATTAAAGGTGTTGTTTGCAAGGCCCAATGGCCCAGGTTCAACCCACCATTGTGGGCATAAAGCCAGATGCACAGAGTAGCACCTGTGTCTGGTGTTCGTTTACAGTGGTAAGAGGCCCTAGTGCACAAATTCTCTCTCTCTTTTTCTCTTTTTTCTCTAGCTCAAATAAATAATATTTAAAATGGAAGTCAGAAGAAAGCCATGATGAACGTCAGAATTATTACATGAGAAAGGAAATGGATAACAACAATACACTCAGAAGAGGGAGGTTTAGTGGTCAGTTTCAGAAACGAGAAGAAGCATAAAAGAAAATGTATGAGATATTGCAAATAGTATTCAGTCAGTTGGAAAAAACAATATTGATGGGTCACTCTTTTTGCGTTTCTTAGTTCAGATATTACCTTTTCTAAGTTGCCAAAGATGCATACCCTACATAATAAATATCTCAATTCATCCCTTATCCAACCCTAATATTTTACTCTATCTTCTAATACTGTATCTTTACTGTATCTTCTAATACACTATTGAATGTTGATTGGTACATTACTTGTCTAGTATGTTGAAGGGTCTGGGTTTTATCCCTAACACCACAAAATAATGACACCTTGATATATTAGTTACCCATTTATTTCATTTGTTCAATGAAATAATTTCCCTGGCTGCATTATTAACCCACTGAAAGTGGACATACATTTGTTCAAAGATGTATCCTGAGCATCTAGAAGCCAGACACACAGGAGGCACTTAAATCATATTCATTGAATACAGAAAAGAATGGGAAAGGGCTGGAGAGATGACTCAGCGGTTAAGGCACTTGCCTCCAGTGCCTAAGGACCTGGGTTCAATCCTCAGGACCCACATAAACCAGACCCATGAGGTGGTGGCCCTGGTGTGTGCTTGCGCTCTCTCTCTCTCTCTCTCTCTCTCTCTCTCTCTCTCTCTCTCTCAATGCTTGCACATAAATAAAATATTTTTTAAAAAAGAAAAGAATGGGAAAGAGTGGAGCTGCTCCCATGCAGAAAGATGGTATTTCCCATTGCAAAATGAACATATTAAGGAAATTACAACCTCCCTTGTAATCCACTGACTTTATAGGAAACCCGTTCACATTAAAGAAAAATCAAGTTTCACAGAAAGAATTGATTGAAAAAATTTAAAAACAATTTTTATTTTATTACTTATGATCTTTACTGTATGAACAAATCATGCGTTGGTTTGTATGACAATCCTGAGTGCTGGTCACAACTAGAGGTTGAACGTGGGCATCTGACATTGTGGTGGTCTAGAGAATTCTCATATCCTACCAAATACAATGAACTTGAGCACTCACCCCATCCAACCCCACCAGATTCACGAGACTTCTTGGGAGTATCTATTATCCACAACAGCTTCTTTCAATTGGTGGAGCAAAACAAGGTGATGTGAGTTTCACACTCCCTTGTCACCACTTCTCAGTCATCAATAGATAAAGAAATACAGAATTGTCAATGCAAGTTCCCTGTGAGCTGGAACTGAAGCGGAGATGGGGTTTCCAGAAGCTCAAAGTAGATGTTTCCTGCCCCCCCACATTCCCTCCAACTCCGTTCCCATGTCATCTAAGACTTCTTAGGATGGAGACAACATCTCTACTTGACCATATTCTCAGGCAGGTGGAATGTGTCTGTTTCTACAAACCAAAGGTGTAGGGAGTTAACAGTCTCATGATCCCCTCACTGATCACAGACAAAAGTTGGAGAATGGATGCCTCATGATCTCAGCCTTCGCATGGGACAATTCTGGGGTATGTATGCAGTGGTGTTCCTCACATAGCCTCTGGTGGAACTGTCTGTCACTCCATCAGGAACAGCAGTGACTTTTACAGGTGAGGCACCTTGAGTTGCCTCCTCCCCCTCCTCATTTCACTTCAACATTCCCTGTCCTCAGTGACTCTTAGAATCACACCTCAACTCAGGGTCTGCGTCTAGAGAATCCAAGCTTAAGACAAACCTAGTCTATTTATGAATACAAAAAAAATCCATCTCAAACTGAACATTAGGTTTCATAATAGGAGTCAATGCCATAAAAGGAGAGGAGCCAGGTAAACTACAGTGAAGATGGCAGATGTCATGCTTTGGAATGGAAGGGTTTCTTTATTCTTAGCTCCTGTGACAAAATCTAGGAATCATAATTTGTGTGTCATTGATGGCTGTGATTCCCATTTGGTTTCCCTTTGCTGGTCAGTAGGTACACTGACAGCTCTGCTCCTGCTGGCTGCTAATGACCCTCAGGTCCTTGTTTTTCTGAAGACGTTCTCTTGTCTGAATGAAGTCTCCTCCATGGGAAATTGCTCCTGAACAATTAGAACGAATAACAAGTGGTTACAAACCACTGGGCTCTCACGCCTCTGGGGGGAACAATTGAAAGTTCAGAACTTCCATAGGGTAAGGCAAAACAGCATGTGTGTTCAGCATCTTCCACCGTCTTCCCTTGCTTCTCGCTCCCTTTTCTCATAAAAACAGATCCCCAAAAAGTCACATGCTTCCAGATCCCTTTTGCAGTCTCTGCTTGCAGAGAAGCAGACTCAAGACCCTGCACTATAACTGGAGAGGGCCTTCTTTGTAAACCCACAGGGAAGGTCATTGCAGATTTCCTAGTCCTTCTCTGACCATGGTCGGCTCTCTGTGGATAATCAGTGAGGGCTCTTTGCTTTCTTCAAGAAGCCCCCTATCCTACTACAGACTTTCTCAGAATCTCCTAATCTAATAAGTACAGTGTCCTGCTGAAGGAGCTCTGGTCACTTAAGGACCTATGAAGAAAGTGGACGTGACCTCTGACAAAGAAACTTACAAAAATAGAAGCATAAAGCCATCAGAACTTCCCTTTGGGCCAAACTGCCCCACCCAAATGTGGTGGAAATAGTGAACAGGTGACTTTCTGAAAGGCCTAAAAATGGATCCTTCATGAAGGCTTGGGAAGAAAAGAATCATAAAATATAATAAGTTTCATGACTAATTGCAATGATGTCTGAGAGGCATTAACTCCGAGTTGTGAGTGATCATCTATACTCTCAGTTAAACTGTAAACAAAGTACAGTCCTACCGTGCCTAATACTACCCAGATGACTTTCAAGGGGCTGTTAATGTGGTGCTTTTATTTTTCCTTTAAAGAATCATTCTGCTTCAGACTCATTGTGACATTGGAGCGTCTATGGCCCCTACTTAGAATAAAGGGGTATTTCTTTCCTTTGTCACTATGTGGTTGGTGTTCAGAACAAACACGTGCTCTAACATTAGCCTAAGTTTACTTAAGTAGGACATGCATTACAGTTTCAGTTCTTAATACAATTCTAACTCGAGAAGTAATGATGTTATCCCTTGAAGCCTGGAATATAGGTGGATGATAGATAGATGATAGATAGATAGATAGATAGATAGATAGATAGATAGATAGATAGATGATAGATAGATAGATAGATGATAGATAGGTAGATACATAAATGATAGATAGATAGGTGGTAGATAGATAGGTAGATAGATAGATAGATAGATAGATAGATAGATAGATAGATAGATAGATAGATAGATAGATGGATGGATGGATGGATGGATGGATGGATGGATGGATGGATGGATGGATAGATAGATAGATAGATAGATAGATAGATAGATAGATAGATAGATGATAGATAGATCAGTTATATCAAATAACTCATGACCCAATACTTCCTTTCCTAGAAATATACCCGAAAGAAATGCAGAGATGGGTCAATAAAAGACAGTGAACAGAGTTCATAGCAGCATTGTTTGTGAGAGTCCAAAAAACCTGGAAACTATCCAAATGTTAATCAGCATTAAATTGTAATATATACATGTACAATGGATTACTGTACATAGCAAAGAATGAATAATATCCACTAATATTACCATATGAATAGATCCCAAAACATAATGTTGGTAAAAAGAAGAGAAACAAGCCTAGGCAAAAAAAAAAAAAAGCCCATAGTGTTACCAGTGTGGGTAGTGCCTTCCCCTGAGGGGATGGAAGTTGGTGACTGAAGTCAAGGTGACATTCATGACATTGTAATGTCCCAGTTATTGATTTAGGTGCTGATTACATGGGTGTGCTCACTTTGGGAAGAAAGTCACGAAACTACTGGTAAAACTTCTGAAATACACATCCTATTCTTTAAAAAGTAATAGAAAACTAGCTTTCTCAACTGAACTGGCTAATCCATTATTTCAAGTCATTTGAATGTATCTTTCTTACAGGAATGTTGATAATCAAAGGCTGAGTGGCTCAATTAAATGTTGGCTGTCAAAAGGAAGACCCTTGGAGACATGAGAAAGTGATTGGGACCCAATTCACATTATCCTGATCCATGAGACGCAGAAGGAAACATAACAGCAGTGTTTTTTGTTTTGGTTGCCAACCCTTGTCCCCAGGAAGACCATTTCCTTGTTAGGAATCTTTGACTTGTAAAGAAATTTCATAGATTATATGAATTTATAGATGTAAATAATACAGCTATGAATTGACAGATAAGAAAACTGACCTCTCAAGGGTAAATAATTGGCTGGAGGTCACATATGTAGTTAGTAGCAGCTCTGGGAAGAGACCCAAGGTCTTGATCCCTTTTTCTCTGGACCACACAGCCTCCTTGTTTAACAGACCTTCTGAGAAAAATCCATGAATACATTTGTCTGTTACAGAATATTTAAAGATCAACTCATTTATTCCCTGTTGGTCCAACATATAGGATATGAACTGGCTCAAATCCCTCCACTTCAATCTGTCAACAATTAACAAGTAGGTTTCTGGCATTTCTGTTTCAACTTAATGGTTGATTTTAATTAGTGCATTGTTTCTGTGCTCACTAAAATCCTTTAGCTGACACGAACAAGCCTAAAATCAAGAACTATTCTCAAGAACTCAAACAATTGAGGCTCCAGGGTCAATTTTCAAAAGCAGCAACCCCTTGGAAGGAGTTAACAAAGTTCTTAGGACTAATCTCTCCTAATTGTCCTATGTTGGCTATGGAACATTCAAACTCTGGCTTTTTTTTCAGAGAACTCTGTGGAGAGATGCTGAGGCTACCCTGGACTTCTTCAGTCAGATAGATATAAAGTCTGCATATATGGAAGTTTTAAAAGTCCACCCGTAAATCTGATACCACCCTGGAGGCAAAGACTGGCCCATTGTAAATCGATGGCAAGTTTTCTTCATCTTCTTCCTCTATGGTCAATCAGATGTGTGAATATTTAACAAATAAAGAAATAACTGGAAAATGATTGTGGGCACTATATTAAAGCTCTGTCCATTCTTCTGGAAAATGCCATTGCCCAACACAGGTGGGCAGCTTTTTCACTCGAATGGCCAGAACCAGCTAGTAAACACCTTTCTTATTTACGGTGCTTTGTTTTTCTAATACTGAGTCATTAGACTACAGCCTTTTAAGGGGTCATGACAACACTGGTAAATATCACAAACACAATAAAAGGAAAGAAAATCAAAACAGGACATGGAAAGGGTCAAATAAGAGTCAGTGACTCAATCGATGTTCTAGATATAAAGTCAAAGGAAGTGGGGAAACCGAGAAAGTCAGACGGATGAAGCAGGAATAGGTTGTCAAGTCAAAGCTCATCTTGTCTGAATTCTAGTTGCAAAGTAGAGAAAATAGTGCTGTAGCATTCTACTTTATATTACTAAGTGACTGTTAATGACCCGGGTTTCTATAGAATAAATTGAACCCTAAAGCAAGGACTCAGGAGACAAAAGGCACTGATATTATTGTCACTATTTTTAATTTATCTTAATTAAAATTAATTTACTCATGGATTGTATTTACTAGGCTGTGTGTGTGTGTGTGTGTCATGAGTTTTAAAACCATGTCTTAAGCATGTTGATATCTACTGGGATGAAAGAAGTAGATACTATAATATCAGGGCTAAGACCAAGTTCAAAGACAAGGTCTATGGATGTTCTGCCCCTGAACCCAGAGCACATGAAACTAGGAATGTCATATCTCCTTAACTTACATGTCCTCATTCTGTATCTCTCATGCTCATATGTTTAGTTTATAGACTCCCATATCTTTTCATGTATACAAAAGATAGTCCATCACTTAGAATTCTTTGACTCAGGTTTTTATTTCGTCTTTACTATGATGGAAAAGCTCTATCCATTCTGTAAAAACCACACTTCACATTTGACTTTTAATCTCTCCCAAGGTGATATTATACAGTACGATACTCTCATGAATCAGAGCGTGGCAGGAAACCACAACTCTCAGTCCTCATGCAATCACAGAGGAAGCAAGTGACCGTGCATAGTACATTCCATGGTGCAAGTGCTGGTGTCCAGGTCAGGTATATTCAGTACAGTTTAGACTTGTTATATTGTCAACCTATGGTAGCTTTATCAGGTCATAACCCTGTCTGAAGCAAGGAGCATCTATCCGTGGCCTCATAGGCTGACAGACATACTTTTGATTGAATACATTTCCCCTACTTTTACTATAATTGTGACTGAGGAAATATACCCAAAAGACCGAATGGGTAATCTCAAATCACACACTATCTGGTAGCTGAGCCACATATTAAAATAAGATTTAAGAACTATTGTTGGCTTTGTCATAAAAGCCCAGATAGAAAATGTTTCCAGTTTCCTGTGAATATATCCAGAGAATTCTGAGAATGGAAAACTTATTGGATTCCTGATTTCCAAAAGTAGATCGTGGCCATTGCTATTATGTTTTCACCAGAAACGATGACTCAGAACCACTCACTTGGTGATTCAGAACTATGATAGCAACTAAGTTCATCTTTAAAAGTTTGACACTTAAATTAGTATGCAAATAAGTGAAGCCTTTATAAAATTCTAACTATATTTTTATAAATATAAGTAATTGTCTCCAACTAGCACTGCTTCTATTTTGATGTATCATTGTTTTTTCCCAAGTATTATACATGTCTTGTGTAGGTGAGATCAGCCACTTCAAGGAGGTCATGAACGCAAGTGCCACTTTCTGTCTGGAAGACATTGCAAAATACTCCTTCCTGTCCTTTGGTTCTTACATTCTTGCTACCACCTCTTCCATAATGGTCCCCAAGCCTTGGAGGGTGTGTTAGACCTGCCTCACCTAGGCTGTAAACTATACTTCTATTTCTTATCATCCACAGAAATCTGAAATCAGCATACTAGACAGAGAAGAACTTGGAGAGTAGAGGACAATTCAAATATTTATATCCCCAAGTACAGGTGGAAAATTAGAATGGGCTAGAACTAAGAGGGCCTCGATACTGAGCAGGTAAGACTAGTTTATAAATGGAGTTGGAACATCTGGAATCTGCAACAGACAACTGGGAGTGGAGAGTAACCTGCTACCTAGAGCAGCTCTGGAGGACAGGTCCATGTGGGAGATAGGAGTTGGGGAGCAATTATTTGTGTTAGATGCCAGATAGTTCCAACTTAAGGGAGAGAAATGGCGCACATTCATTGTCAAAATGAAGACATGCTCTATAAGTGTGAACGGTAAGTTTTTAGGTTCTGAGTGAGAAAGGAGATGGTAAAAATGACGTGTTTCCAGCCAGCCAGCCAGCTAAGCTGCAAGAAGGTGTACTGACTGCTTGTCAGGTTAAATACATGAATCTTAGAAACCCAATCCAAATATGGTGACTTTATGTCTTTATGCCTTTAAGAATACATACAAAGTATTAAGTGTCTTCTGATGCAAAGCACAGTTTTAAATGCTTAAATTTCCATGATGAACCTCGCAGCAGCCTGCTAGAATAGGGTGTTATTATTGCCCTTTTACAAGTGAGAAAACAGGCACGTAAAGGCTGTTTATCTTTTCCAGCATTGGGGATATATGACAGCCAGTAATTAAAACAAGGCTGGTATAACTCCTTCTTTCCCCCTATATCTTTCTCCCATAGTCTAAGCTACAAAATATTCTTAAATTCAAATAGATACCTGGTTTCTATATACAAAAATAATGTGGCATATATTATTCAGTTTTTTGGAGCAATGTGTCTCTAATTTCAGGAATTATTTTTATGAATGAAAAAGTATGAAGGGGAAAGATTCTTTTAGAAATAGCAAGAAGGCAGTATATGTTGGGATAGAAATGGCTCTTGGTTGTATTCATTGATGACAATGTCAGCAATGAAAACCCGCTTCCTCTAATTGCCCAGAAGATTTCCTCTAAAGAAATATGTCAGTGGGTGATTCTCTATCGAGATATAGTTTTTCAAATGGATCAGACCCATGGGAATAGGTTAAAAAGTTAAGGATAAGAAGAAGCAAAGATTAGGATGATTAAGAAGTTGAGTCATTACTAACCATGATGCTTGGATCCAGCCTTCCTGTATTTAGATTTTCTTTCTTTGTCAGTGCCTACCTTTTATTCAAGGCAAGTTGTTTATTTATTGCATTGGTCGCCTTCCTCATTGATGTGACAGAATATGTACCAAAAGCAGTTAAAGAAGGAAGGCTTCATTTTCACTCACAGTTGAGGGTCCATGATAGTAGGGTAAAGCATAGCAGCAGGATCCTGAGGCAGCTGGTGACATTGTGTCCACAGTCAAAAAAATGAAAGAAGGTGCTCAGCTAGCCTTCTCTTAGTTATTCATCCAGGGTCCCCACCCCAGGGGATGGTGCCACCCACACTCATGGTGGTTCTTCCCTCCATGGTGAGACCTCTGAATATTGTCTAGGGAATTCCAAATCCAGTTGAAAGTGAAAATGAACCATCACTCCTCCTTCTTGCCACCTTCCCTACCTGTAAATCAAGGTCAGAAACAGCAGACACTTGAGTTTTGTTGGAGGAAGTAGAATAACCTCATTCCGTGCAGAGGGCACTGTAAACACGGAATGATCATCAGATCAGTCATCAAGATCCACACATAAAAATTAAATTGGAAATGGCAAGTCGTCATTAATAAATTGTCTACCAGACTGCAGTATATCTGTCTCTGTCTCCATCTCTGTCAATTGTGGGTTCAAAGATGAAGCCCAGGTTGGCAGAGAACAAATTCCCTTTCAGTTTTCTTTAAATGAGCTCCAGAAGGCTGTTTTTCCCTGGCCACGACTATTTACTCTGGCGCTCAAAGTTAGCAGTAAGAACTATTAGCAAAAACCCCCAAATCACATGGATATCAATCGAACGAATGCCTTCCAAGATCCCATATCCTGCTTCTGCCTGAATCCAGTAACATCCCCTGACCTCCGTCACACTGACTGATGACAATGCAGATATTTCAGGCTTCAGTTCCCTGCTCACTTTAGTCTGAGTTTGTTTTGCCCCTGGACTATTTTTGCTCACGTGGCCGGCCATTCTCAGCCACAGACATTCAGTGGAAACCAGAGTGATAGAAATAGTTGGAAAGGACCCATAAACAAATGTAGGAAGAAGCATCCAGTCTATCCATGGCACCCACAAAAGTTTCTGTAGACTGAGTAGAAGGGGCTGGACATCCAAGCCCTAGTAGTTGCGAACTCGCCTTTCTTTTTAACCTCTTCCACTATATATACTATTATGAAAGGGCAAACACTTGAGAACAAGAGGTTAAGAAGAGTTTATTAATAGTGTGTTCAAAAAAATTTCCCTTTCTGGAGCCTATAAAAATTCTATATTAAATGTCAAGCAAAAAGAAAATGTTAATAGGCTCTTAGGTTCTGAAACTTACAGTAATAGCAACACAAGGTATATCTTAATTAAGAAAGGAAATGGTTTTGAGAGGACTTTAAGCCGTATGTGGTATTCAGACCTCTAAACCCAACCATGAGCAAGAGACTCTCAAGTTCAAGGCTAACTTAAACTGTATAGCAAGGCCCTGTGTCAAAACAAAGATTCTAAGCACATGAGGAGTTCCTATTAGGAGATCAAAAAGTGCATCCATAGCCAGCTTTAAAATATCCAAACACCAGTAGCAGAACCAGAAGACAATAATTGTGCGCATCTCAGAAACGTGGGAGTGGGCATGGGACCAAGAAAGTGCAATTCTTTCCCCCTAAGACTTGGGTTCCTTATTCTTTGCTCTCCATTCCATTCCATCCCCCATAGGACCATAAAAAGACCAATAAAATAAAATAAAATAAAATAAAATAAAATAAAATAAAATAATGACAGGGAATAGGGAGGAAGGGAATCTGTAGCCCAAGGCTGTGCTCACTGCTCTAACTGAAGCAGCTGCTCACTCATCTGGTCCTGGATTGGTATTGATCCATCAGGAAGTCCAGCGAGAACCCTCCAAGGTCTATATCCTAGAGAGAACGTACACACTGTGTGACCTTTATCCCTCCCTTGATGAGAAAGTAGAACCACAGAGCCTAAGCAAATGAAAACAAGGGAAACATAATCCCTTACAAAATGTTTAAGCGCATGTCTACTAATGATATCTTTTTTATTTTATTTATTTATTTATATATTTATTTAGTTTTTGGTTTTTCGAGGTAGGGTCTCACTCTAACCCAGGCTGACCTGGAATTCACTATGTAGTCTCAGGGTGGCCTTGAACTCTCTCAGCAATCCTCCCACATCTGCCTCCCGAGTGCTGGGATTAAAGGAGTGCGCTACTACGCCCGGCCTTCTAATGGCATCTTTTAAGATGACTAGAACATAATGTGTGGATGCCAAAACAAGACCAGGTTAGAGAACATTTTCACCTTTTCGCCTTCCAACGAATTGCTTGTTTTCCCATCTGAACAATAAGCTCATTGTGTGACTACAGTACATGACCAGTCAGGGGAGGAAGTCAATGGATTGTTGTGCTGTCAACATGATTTTTTTCCCACATACCTATTATATCTAGGAATTCATTCCAAAGTTAGAAACTTTAAAGAAAACGCACTGTTTCTCTCTGTTTTCTTAAAGAGTTCTGGGGTCACTGATGCGCATGTGAAAATGACTATTTTTCTTTACACAAGTTTCTAAGTGTATATTGATAAGAACTTTGATCCATCTTATTTTCAGGTTATATTTGCAGTCAGTTATAACCCTCTGTGAAAACTGAGTTTGCTTGCTAGTAAAAAAGAATATGAAGACATAGTGAAGACACACACACCCTTAATCCTTTCCTTTCCTTCTTTTCCCAGCACCTACACACTTGAGAAGCTACTGACCAAGGAAGAGCTGTCAGACACCAGGTGGATGTGATCTGAGTGGTCCTAACTTTCTACATAATCTGGAATAAATAGAAACAAATCAGATATCTTAATAATAGATCAGGAAATCAAAGTCCGATTGATAACATACCAGCTGAGGTGCTGAGTCTACATTCTGTCAAGCATGGTACAGGCAGAAAGACATTCTTGTCTTCTATTCACTAATGGCCACAGAAAATTAATCAGACAATAAAAGAAACTTAGCCATGCAGCTGACGTAAGTTGCACGAACCATCCGTTTCCGGCTTCAGCTAAGGCTGTGTCCACACTAATGAACACCTCTCCTATCAAGTTAGGTTGTCAAACAACTCTTGCTATACCAACCAGCTTTTAGAATATGCCCTCTAATTGTGGAGGATCCATAGGGAACCCAGCAGACAATGACAGATGAACAAGGGACCTATAACTACAGCCATTCAATCAACACAGGATAGGCCAATGAAATAGAAACCAAGGATTTTCGACACAAGGACCCCTAAACTCGCAACATTAAGGCAGCCTTAATATTCACCCACCACGACTCAGGGAACTGAGTGGAAGAGGGGGCGGAAAGATTGTGAGAGTCGTGGTGGGGGAGATGGTCCAGAGGCATGGCACCCATCAGTAACAACACACCTGGGCCAGGAAGACCAGGCTGAGTACTAGGTTATCCAGGATCCCTTGCCACAAGGACTAATACAGACAGCCCACGGAGGAGGATATCCAACTGATCAGGGAGGGGGAGGGGGGAATTGGAGAATTTGGGATAACAACTCATGGTTTGCCCACTAAATAATGTAACTCATTATGGACAATAAATTTATATTAAAAAAAAGAATATGCCCTCTATGTTCTTCCACGTTATACCCTGTAGTCTTAGTTGTTAATTTCATTTACATTTCAAAGGAGCGATGCAGCATAAAAAATAAATTTTAACTCTAGGTGTTTGGAATGTTCGGAATTCTAGGGCCAGATCAGTTCTGTTTAGAGAAGGCTACATACCTGCATAAATATGTCTTCTTGAATCCTTGCCAATATCTATACATAAATAATGAGTAATTATTCTGGGAGAGAAGTAAAAACCTTTAAATCTGATTTTTCTTCTTCCCCTAGGTGAGAGACAGGAATGCACAGAGGCAAAATGTTCTTCTCAACTTCGTTTCCCATTCTTCCAACAGGCTAGCCTGGGCCTGTTTCCAGAGCAGAGTCAGAGGGTTGGTTTTCAAACATCTGCAGGTGGACCATTGGCTAACATCTTACTGCCAAGAATAGTCCATCACCTTCTGCATGAAAGGGTATAGATATGAGGAGGGGAATGAGGAGGGTCATTAACATGTCACCAACCGGCTGGCAGAGGGCTCTTTTTCTCTACCTGGATAGAAACCATAAATAGCCAAAAAGCTCTCCAAACGTTAGTCTCTGGCAGCTGTCATTTCTCCATTTCATTTCTCTGTTAGTGACAAGCAGTGGGCAAGTGTTACAGCCTTCATACAGTGGCAGGGTACCAGGCCCTCCTGGAGATATTGGAAAATGGGACCCTTGGCCTTTGGAAGCGCTTGATATCTGTTCATTCTCCTCTCTGGTTCTCATCTTGCCTCAGGAGCAAATGCGGTGGGATGCCAGGCAGATGGAATCCCTAGCGAGTGGACAGTCCATCATCTTCTGTGATTGCCAACAGATCTGGAGCTTGGAAAGCAGGTCCTTGATGGCAGCTGGGCTGTTGGGGGGTCCTGGAGTAGAAGCCAGGTAGCATTCTGTCTGTGGGTAGTGCTTGTAATAATATCGGCTCTATATGATGCCCAAGGTGGAAACAGATCATTGATGTTTGTGATGGCAAAAATATGGGTGTAAATTGTCCCAAACAGTCCATTGGGGTTGTGCCTTCAGGAACCAGGATCATCGGCTGCAGTCTTGGAAGTCTGGTTGGCAGTCAGGTAGCAAGAGAAAGAGTTCAATAGCTCTTGATTAGTGAATCAAATCACTCCACCGCCAGGGCTTTTGTTTATTTATAAAAAATGAGCCTCAGAAACTGTGCACAGTGTAAGCTCATAGAAGTCATTGCTAACACTGTTAGTGTGTTGTTCTTACCAGAGCTTTAGCTGTGCTTTATACCTGCTCCAGGGCCCAGAGAGAGTGAGTTGCTGGGTATCCCAAGTGCAGCGGCCACCTCACTCATAGTCACAGATACTCAAAGATGAAACGAAAACCCAGGCCTCTAGACGTAGGGTCTGCTCCTTCCCTAGGAGACCCACTGCATTTGCTTGACTAAAAACCAGTCAAATGTCCCACAATCAATTTCAGTATTGACCAATATAACCTAAAATGGGGGCTAAAATTATTGTAATTATAAACACATCCAAACATCTTTGAACCAAACATGAGAAATTTCTCTCTCTTTCTGATGTTTTAGGGGTTAAGATTTTATGCTATCAGGGACTAGAGAGAACCATAAATTGTGATGGCTGGAAACATTTATAATCCAGTTAAAGGTGCCAAATTTAGTGAATGAAGACACAATATGCCTAATTGAATCTGGATTTTCCTAACCAAAGATTAACTTTTATAGTAAAGGCATATCCTGTGCTTTTGGGGGGCACATTTATACAAAAAAATATTTCATTATTTATCTGAAATTCAAATTTATTGTCTATTTTATTAGGCAACCCTAAATACACTAGGATATTTAAGATACATAAAGACCTTTACTAACAAGGAGTAACCTATATAAATATATATTAACAATAATAATGATAAGTCATCCCCAATATATTTTTCAGAAAATGACTTATTAAGAATAGAGATATGAATTTTACAATGTGTAGAATGATAGTTAACCAATCAATGTCTTCGAAAATAAACTTTTCCACAATTAAGAAATGGGATTTTTAGTTGATATGCATATAAGGTAATTAAGTTCACGATAGGGTTTTCATTGAGTAGTAATTGAATTTGTAAATGTCAATGAAGTCATTAAAGTTTGGAGAAATTTGGTGACTTTGGAGGGCTGGAAAGTGAAAACCTAGAGTGGGAACCTTCTGGATTCCACATGTGACTATGGAAAAGGTTGTTGAAGAGACATGGATTCAGCAGAAAAGCACAGACTTAGTGCTCATTATCATTTCTTCCCAATATCTTTCAGAGCATTTTACTGGCAAGGAGATTAACCAGAGGATTGAATTTTCACACTTTCTTTTCAGGAACCCCAACCACAAGACCTAAGATTCCAGGAGTGGAGCCTACCTAGTCTTTGAAGGTAAGAAGTCGATGGATAGCAGGGAGAAAACAACTAATAAGTCTAATAAAACCTAAAATAGATGTGAGAATGTGTTGATCTGAATTAGACTTGATGAAGACTTAATGTCTGTCTGGTTATATCAACAGCTGTCAGTAGGAAGGAATTTAAAAAAATACTATGAATAAAAAAGCTTCCTCTTAAATGTGGCCAAGCTATTTGTGAAAGCTGGTTCATATTAAACGTTTGTTAATTCAATTTATAAAAGTCGAAGCCCAATGGCCACCGTCTGCTGCACACAATGGGGGCTGTATGTGTGCCAGTAGGCAGTCTGCCAGCTTGTAGTGTCCTACACACTGGTATCTTGTATATAAACATTATTTGAATCTCTAATAATCAAAAAATTTTCAAATTCTTTATGGCTCTAATACCCTTATAATGCAAAACAAATATTGAACTTCCTGTGTTCAGTTCCCGTGGGCAACTGGTTGCATGTGAGTGGGGGTTTATTTTAACATTTTTATTAGGTCAAAGTTTTCACTTCCGCTAGGAGGCGAGAGGAAGTCACCTTGCCTCTGAAGGAGAAAAAAACTCTTGTGTTAGAAGTTTCACTGTAAATAGGTTAGGATGTTACATTTCATAAAATTTCTGTTCCAGAAGGCTTATCTCTAAATTAAAACTTGAACATTTGTAACTAGTACCTAGAAATTCTTATGACCATGCTGGGAATTATAATTTTTACAAAGTGTGAGACTATTAGTAAATAAAGACAATGTTATGATTTTCATGATGAACTAGATTCCAATGCAAGCACGACTTAATATACTTATTAATTTATGCTACAAGGAAACCTGTGGAAGGGAAAGGTTAGAGCACATGCCTTTGTTTTTCTGGTTTCCATTGATCCATGAATTTCTGCCACACAGCCTAGCGCCCTTTCCCAGAACACAAATTGTCAACCGTGTGAGAGAAGCGGATATCCGGTCTCTCACCCCAGCAAGTCAGGAAGTCTTGCAGGATGAACACGAGCATAGTAGTCAGTTAATGTGGACACCATTGGTGACTTGGGTGAAGATGGCCTCCATGAAGGGCAAGTTCATTCATCTTTTATCTTCAAGAATATTTATCAAATGCCTGACCATTACGATGGCACGATTTTTCCTTGAGAGTGTTTGCATGCATGCGTGCGTGTATAAGAAAAGCACCAGTAGATATATAGATATAGATGACGCATAAAGATATGACAGATGATAGATAGGCTGTATTATCACTTTAATTTAAACCGTTCTCACTGGACTAGAACTCCAGAGAGCCCACAACTTAACAGTCATTCAATGAAAGAAGGAGCATTGATGAGAGTGAAATTCAGAATGGATATTTGATATAATGTGGGAAACGCTTCAGCTTAATGGAATGGTTGTGTTGTTGATATTTTTACCTTTTTTTCCATTTTTACTGGGTTGTCATGATATTCTATGGATGACATGGTATTCCCATTCAAGGGTGTCACTTAGGCATGAGAAAAATGTGATTTGTTGATAAAATAAAAACTTATCTGCATGTCATTTTCACGTGGACTTCATTCCTATTAAAGCATGATGCTTCATTTAGCCAATGAATTGGAATTTTAATAAAGATGCCTTTGTACTAAAGTCATACCTCTGTCTCATTTCAAGACCAACCCAAATATCTTTGAGGGAAAGAGACACATTCAGTCAGCACATTGTAAGACTCGAGCATGTTGACTTCTAAAAACAAACATGTTTTCCCTTTCTTTTCTTATGCCTAACTTTTGTTTAGCTATTATTTTCCAATTTTTCTTTCATTTTAACAGATGGCAGAGCCAAAAAATTATGCATGGCGAATGAGGCTAGACATAGCTGTCATATAGTTTCAAGTGAACCGAAGGTGAGAACGGGAGTCTAAAGGGAACAGGTGTGTCTTTGCTCATCTGAAAACTAACATCTGTTTCTTCCATGGTGGAAATTGGACAAATTGTTCGATGTCTTCTGGGCCTCTGCTGTCCATAGGTCATTACTCAAAGATGTGCAAGTCTTATAGTACTGGTTGGAATGAAAGAAAATATACTTGGCAGGACAGTCACTATGTAAAGGTAAAGAAATGCGTCCATATGGCCTCTGAGGTTTCATGAAAGGGAATGAGTCATTCAGAAGCCTTGTGGAGACAATGTTCCAGCAGCAACCATTCATATTCTCTCTCCATCTCCGAATCTTCATTGATTTAATGTAGTCAAGTTGAGGGCAGAATCATTCCAAGATTTTGTTGTTTGGCCCTTTAAGAGTGTGAGGCAACCACAGCAATATGGGAAAATACTTCTGACTCAAAGCAATGTAATAAATCAAAGGTTGATAGAATTAGGAATAATGAAAATAATGAAAAAGCATTACTATTTTTCTAGCAATTTTAGTAATTTCAGACACATTACGATGATCACATGCATGACAAGAGAATTAACTGTAAAGTTGAAATTAAAAGTATATGTAGAAAACAGAAGATTTTAGTATATGTGCTAAACAACTAGATTAGTGGAAATCACTATAATCAAGTTGAAATTGTCATGATAGCAAATGGTATAATTGTCATTATAAAATACCTCAATGTATAATATTACTGCAAAGGAAACCTTTGCTTCTGGGAACAAATGGTAAAGGGAGTTAATCATTTATTTGGGGGATCCTAATCGAGATGCAATGCTACATTCTCAAGCCATCAAGTAGACACCCCCAGGAGAAAGGGGGATTTGCCAAGGTGTGCCTAAGCCACAGTGACTCAGAGAATCAACTTAATGATTTAGGATAAAATCTACAGAAGTTTACATGCTTCTAGTAACTGTCATATGCACCTTATGAAATAGCAAAGTTTGTATTTATATTTATAGTAAAACATGCCAAGAGATGTTCTAGTCTGATACCAAGAAGAATATATATATATATATATATATATGTGAGCAAAGTTGAATTTCTTTAGCAATAGAACCCTTTAAAGGATTCTTAAACTTTAATATGGCAAAAACTTTAGTAACAGTTGTAGGAAAAAATACTAACACTATCCCATACAGCCATACATATCCTTCATAAAAATCCAGAGTACAATAATAAAATGTGACTCAAAAAAGTACATATCCAGAAAGATCAAATACCAAGTCCAAGTTCTTTGTTTCCTGACTCTAAAGAAATATAGTTCAGGGCTGGAGAGATGGCCTAACGATTAAGGCACTTGCCTCCAGTGCCTAAGGCCCCGGGTTCAATTCTCCAGTACCCACATATGCCAGACCCACAAGGTGGTGGCCCTGGTGCTCTCTCTCTCTCTCTCTCTCCTCTCTCTTTCCTTGAAAATGAATAAATAAAAAATATTTTTTAAAAAAAGAAATAGAGTTCAACCTCAAAATGTGTTCTTCAGAACGCCGGCATTGTCAATTCCTAGGCATTCTTATTAAATTGAAGGTGGTTACCCAAGACCCAAAAAATAATCACTTCTGAAATGAAACCTTTAGGGGACCTCTCTAGAGAATGGATGCATAAACACGCTGACCCAGCAAGAGAAGCAAGTCATTTAGAGAGGTTGTAGGGATAGCCTCTTCTTAGGTGTCTAGCTTTCCTGCAGAATGTTTTTCTTGACTAGATTTTGTCGTGGTCTGGTGGCAGCTAAACCCCTAGCTGGTTGATAACCATATGTTTTGAAGATGAAAACTCTAGAAGAAAAGCTGATTATTTCTTCTGGGAATGTTGAGAGCCCCGTTTTGAACCTTGCACTGGAGAAACACGTTGCAGGAGTCACCACAAAAATATGGAACACTTTTCTGAAACCTTTCTTGTAACTGCTTAAAAGCCTGAACTACTATTTGAACAGACAGCACACATTACTTTCATTACTTTTTCCTTGCACAAAAAAGAAAAAAACTCAGGCTGTTAAGCGATAGCATATTGAGATATGTTTTTATGACCTATTAATTTGGAATCAGATCCTCTCACTATTGTGAATTTGTTTCAAGTGCAGAATTTTGGAGAAGAAAATGAAATGTAGCTGTCCTTGTTTTATTTTTTTTCTTTGAACTTATGGGAATAGAGAACCTTTGTATTAGACAGCATCTTGCAAGACTAATCATTGGAATAGCCTGATACTCACAGAAGAATTCAGTGACTGGCAATCAGAATCAGAATTCTGGGAGCTTTTTTACAAAGAAATCCAGGGCTGGAGAGATCGCTAAGTGGTTACAGGTGCTTGCTTGCAAAGCCTTCAGGCCTAGGTTTGATTCCCCAGTACCCACATAAATCCATATTAACACCAAGTGACACATACATCTGAAATTTGTATGCAAGAGGCCCTCACACGACCATACTCTCTTTGTCTGCCTTTTTTCTCTCTCTCTCCCTCTCTGTCAAATAACTAACTAAATAAAATATTTTAAATATTTATAATCTGAAGCCCCACCCTAAAAAACTGGAATGGAACCAATGGTTTCACAAAATGCCCAGGTGATCTGCATGCATATTAAGACCTTATAGAAGCCACAGTGTAGAATATATTTTGAGACCCTGAGCCAAGGACAGTTACAGCAATGAGTTTAATTTTTAAAGTGTTAAGCATCAGTCTTGACCTTGCATCCGTTCATTCACCTTGGCCCTTGGAAGGCTTCAGTGTGGTTTCCAAGAACATCTGCTCTGGAGCAGAGATTTTTCACAAGGAAAAATACACATGAAGACAGTATATAAACAGCACACTTTGTCATTGGGAAGACCATAGATCTGTGCTAAGGTTTCTAGTTTTCTTGGTTCATGAACCAATTTTGATTTGTACCAAATCTTCCCCATGGAATTGGGGCCGCTGAAAGAATCAGAACTTTGTGTCCCATCGGAATCCACTCCCCTGCAGAGAAGTAGCCCATTTCCCAGCTGCAGCTGAGACTACATCATCCCATCTTAGCTGACAAACAGTGAGAGATTTTCCAAATTACTATTCCCAAGCCACTCTTAGTCCCAAGCAACAGAACTCTGAATCAGGTACGTGTGAAACATGAACAAGACTTGTATTGGGAAGGAAAAGATGAATCTCGATCCTTAACAAGCAAAATGCTCATGTTAATAAAAGCCATGCACAGCCTCCAGTCCATGTAAGGTATGGATCAACCAGCAAGATCAAGGTTCCCATCGGAATCTTCCCAGCATCCAGCCATGACTCATGCCCAGAACCATCTTGTCCCTGCAAGAAAAGCATAAATCATCATCCATTCTGAAAAACGCTGCCAAAAGTGCATTTTATTCAAATGCATTCCTTAAAATAATCGCTGAGAAAATAATGCAAGTGTATTCAGCTGACAATCGACTCCCTGGTCTTCACATCTGGAGGGAAAATATGTCATGGAGTGGGTACGTGGATTCTAGAGATGCTGGGAATTCCTAAATACACAGACATCCAAGAACCTCAGATTGTTTTATGCCTCTGTTACATTTAGAAAGAGGTCATAAGTCTTCTAATGCTAACCTTAATTTTTCTTAAAGTAATTTTCTTTTTCATTCTCCTTTTGTATTTTAACAGAATCAGAATATATTTATAATCTGATTATATATTCTCTATATAATTTATATATAGAATATCTTATATATTATATATATAATTTCTTATAAAATCTTTCAGGCTTCTGCATTGTTTCCATCAGCACTCAAGCATGATCAGTATCTTTCCTAATTAGAATTAACCATCCTTGACCCTGCTTTTCTGCTTAGGATCCTTCTTAAGCTATCCTCATTAAGGATGTATGCATTGCTTCATCGTCTCCCCTTCCATATGGTTCTGTTTCCTCGGGAACAGCCTCCGAGGCAAGGATTCACAGGTGAGTAATATGTTGGATAGGTGATTCCCTGAAATGCTGATGAGGAAACAGTGGAGAATGCCAAGGAAGGGTGGAAAGTTCAAGAAAATTCATGATCAAGCAGTCGTTCACTCTGGGGAGCTCTGAGGGACAATGTGAACCCTTCTCTGCTATTCTTCATTGGACCAACAATCCTGAGTGTTTAGTTATCAGACCTCTGTCAGCCACTGTTTGATAACTGTTTCTAGAGGCTTAGCTCCTGCTTTGGCTTAGACTATGCTTGGGCTAAGATGTGAAAAAGATAAAAATAAAATCCCAAAGAAAAATTATAAAAGGGTTTTTTTAAATATAATAAACAGCTTTTGGAATAGTATCGACTCCATCTCCTTTCAGTTCTCTCCTCCTGCAAGAGGTCTCACAGAATTCACACACTGAGACTTTTCCCACGAGTCATGCATCTCCAGTCCCTGAGAGGATATCAGCCAGTGTTGCCCTCTTGAATCTCTTTCCCTGTCTTCATGACAACCCAGCTTCTGAATATATCCAGTTCTGTGCTGTTCCTCCTCTTCATTCCGTTGGTTGACTTTCCTCCAGCCCAACTTGGAAGGTTAGGATCCCTCAATTGTACTGAGGCCTTTCTGGGTGAACTCATCTGTTCTTACCCTATAATCAGTTATAGCCAAGGACAAACTTCTGTCCCTGGTGTCCCAGACCTTTTGACCAATGAAGCTGGTGGCTTATACAATATCAGACATTTCACAATTGCCTCAAGATTATACAAATAGTCACTCAGCATCATCTCTTTCTTTCTTTCCCTAGGAAAAGTCTTAATATTTCCTATCTCTATGAATATTACCGCCTTCCACTCATTTGAAAAAGCTGGAAAAACTAGAGTTAACTTTGAAATATGCTCTCTGTATTCTGCTCCCATGGTGTCAATTGCATTATTAGAGTTATTGAATTTCATCAGTGGATTATTTCTTAATTCCATCCACTCTTGTCAATTGCCCATGCCCATCTAAGGGATCTCCTCAGACATGCTCTTTACAGGAAGGACCTAGTAGCCACCCAATGTTGATAACATCACTGCCCACAGCATTTGGCTCTCCTTGGCTCCCTCTCTCCCTCCAACTCTATTTTCTACCTCGTTTTTCCCACTCTCCCTGCACATATCTCTCTTTGTTCTGAGAGTGTCATGATGCCTCTGGCTGTGGAATCTTCATGGCTCTATGCATTTGAGCTCGAGGTGAATTTTCCTAGCATCTCCTTTACTTAATCTTTTCTCATTGTTCATATAGAGGTTAAATATGACTTCACACACAAGCTTCCACTGGTTTTCCTGATTCCTCAAAGAAGAAGAGAAGGAGGAGGAAGATTGGTTCCCCGTTTTTCTATTCCTTTTATTATTAGTCATAATTAATATTTGGATAATTAATCACCTGCCTCAATGTAAGCTGCCCAAGAAAAGGTACTATGTCAATTCAATTCCTTTCTAAATACTCATCAATTTCTGGCACCAGTAAATATTCTTTCCAGTATTGTGTAAATGTAACAATCCCTGACATGTAAGATTATGATAGTTGCTCAATAAATTTTTACTAAACGATTCACAATTCTTACACTTTGTTTTATTGTAGGTAGAGGAGGTTGGGTGTCACCCTAAGAATAGAGGTATCTGTAGTGCTTTGTTAATTTTCTGTAATGAAAGACCACAGATTTGTGTAGCTTAAACAATAGAAAATCATTATCTCTGTAGGCTACAGGTCTGAAATCAAGACACTTACAAGGTTAGCTCCTTCTCAATAGGAAGAGTGATGGATAGATTCTAGACCTCTCATCTTGGCTTGTGTAGACAGTCATTTTTTATTCTCATAGCATTCTCCATAAATTTGTCTCTAGGTCCAAAGCTTTCCTTTTTATAAGAATACCAGCCATATTGGATTAGGGCCCACAATAATGACCTCATCTAACTAATTTTATCCATAATGACCTAATTTCCAAATAAGCTGTTGAGCATTAGGACTTTGACATATGAATTTTGGGAACATAGTTCAGTATATAATAGTAGCCAAAGGTTTTAAGAGATAAGCACGTTGGCTGAAGGTTGAAGAAAGCCTGGAGGAAGAAAGAGTAAAAGACCAGTGAGAGTGAGGAGCTATTCAAATGCCCACAGCAACATCTATGCACGCAAGGGCCATGGTTATGGCCAAGGATCAATGCCTTCCTCTGATGGAGACCAGCATTGTGAACTTCACCCTACAGGGGTCAGCTTTCTTATTGGAAAAAATGGCTGTGTTTTAGCATAGTGTATAATACTGGAGGACAGAACCAAAATTAGATTGAGTTATTATCTGACTTAGAGAGTTGTATGCCTTCTAAAATGAAATATTGAAAACAAAATCATCTATGAGCTAGTGTGACAGAATATTTTTATATGAAGATATTTTATACCAGAAGCATAATGTCAGTATTGTCCAACTTTTCTACCTTCCACTGGGAGGTGTGCATCTGATGGATCTCATAGAGAGGTCAAATAAAAGAGGTGGATTCTGGGTCTTTATAAAGATGAGCAGCATGAATCAGAGAGGAGGCCAAAATGTTATCACATTCAGCATACCACCTTGTGTCCCTCGAGTTCACTGCAGTCCCTTCCTTGCCTTTTTTCCTTTTATTTATGTTATTACGTGGCCCAATTCTCCACTCAAATTGTCATCACTACAAACCATGTAACTCTGGCCATGATCCCAAGAGGGGAGTTGTCCAATTTCTTTTTCCCTCCCTCCCAGCCCTTGGCAAGTCTGTTGAGTGACCGACTCAGACACCTTGAAGGGCTGTGCCTCCCACCCCCTCAAGCCACACGCAACAAAACCTTAGTCATTTCATGCTCTTGACTTTGTCATCATTATGATTTCTTGAAGATTACTTTATCCTTAACTCATCTCACTTACATAAGGAGAGTAAGCCGAAAACACTTAAGAAGTGCTTCTCGTTGAGGGATAGCAGCACAAAGATGCATACTTATTCATTAACCAATTCCTATTTTTCTATGACTTGGTAAGTACAAGAAATCAAATCAGGCCCTTCCTTTGGATAAAATTTTACTAAAGGGGGCAGCAATCATTTTAACTTCCAAAGAATAAAAGAAAATATATTGGTTTACATAGGAGGAATGCCATATCTGAAGTTATTAAAACCATCTACAATCCTAATATTAAATGTTAAAAATCCATAGGATCATTTTAATTTTCTGTAACCCTGACAAATAGCCCATGTCTCTCTTGGAATTTTTCAGATAAAAATAAACGAGATTTGCGCCATGAAATATTTTTTGTTTCTAAGAAAGCTAATTTGCATTTTTCTAAATAAAATTTGAACAGCAACATAATAACTAGGATAGTTACATCATAAGTACATTCTCAGTAATAAAAGTATCACATTATAATTCTATTGGAGGAGGAAAAGCTTGTCCTACCATTGGGAGGAACAGAAGACACAAACTCACATCTACCCCTTTGTCCAGAGAACTTCCCCTGGCTTAGTGGAGAACACTTGCCCAAGAGATCACATCCCTACCCTACCCCAGAACTGCCGAAGACTAATATAAATACAGATACAATATGACCTCTTCAGGACAGGAAAACTCAGGGATGTAATTCATACTGTATCCATGTAGACATGAGATAGGTCCAGCCCAGACATCAGAAAGACAGTAGCTGAGCCTAGTTCCTTCACCTGCCCTAAGTCTGAGACCTCTCTCCTAATAAATTACATTTACCTGAATTTCCTATTCAAGCCTTATTTTTAAATCTAAGCCATAATTCTTTATGTATAATTATTTTTAGAAATACAATGTCTCCATGTATTTATTTCATTTAATTGTAAGAACCTATTACCCATTGGGCAAAGCCATGAAATTACCAAAAGAGTGTCAAACTAAACCCAGTTTTTCAGTGTTTGGTTTTTTTTCTGATTCCTATACATAGTCCAAATAAACTACACCAAATCTTATATATGTCCATGTATAAACATAATATATCTTAGATATTTTCACAACAACCCGTCACATTATCACTAGTAAAGATAATAGTGTAGTTACAAATAAGGAGATGTACAATGTATTCTTGACACAAAGTAATATTTTTCTATTAGGAGTAATGGAGGAGGAGAAGAGAGGAATACAAGAAGATAAGAAGATGAAGGAAAAGGAGGAATGAACAGAAGAAAAAGGAGAGGTGAAGGAAGAAGGGAGGGAGAAAAGGAAGGAAAATCAGAAAGAGAGGCCATGGCAAATTCGTGTTTTCATAGACTTTAGCCTCTCAAGTGACCTCTCATCTAACACCATGACTAGTGGTTTCTTATCATTGCTTTAGATGTGGAACAATTGGAAATGTTTTAATCATGGGCTGAGCTACAGCGCAAGACTTGGCTGAAAACGACTTTTCTACTAAAAACTCTGAGCGGTTTCCAGGGAGGGCTTGTAAACTAGTTATCTCTGGTGATGACCACATCTGTGTGCACATCTGTGGTACAGAAACACGCCATGTAATAAAGAGTATCTTGTGTTCCATTACTTTCTGCCATGTGGGCTGCCTTTCCCACTGCATTCAAGACACCCTTCCCTTATTAAAAAGAATAAGAATATAACGAAGCAACACCCCACCCATAGGGTGAGAAGGAATCTTTTCTGTTTTTCATTTTGTGGCCATGAAAGACAAACATCACAGAATTCATCTTAGGGAATACATCTTAAAGGGAGGCCACCCCGAAGACATCCAGGATGCAGCTTGTCTCCTGTGTGTTGGTATGGCTTCGGTGGACTTCCTTCGGAAACACTGGACTAGACCTCCTACTTTCTGATCCATGGAAGGAAAAACTGAGGCCAAAGGGCAAAATGATTGCCCAAAATCAATGATAGGAAAGGAAAAGACTGGAAGCTGTCTGAAGACTTATGAGCCCAAGTCGGCTTTACTTTGCAAGATGCCCAGCACCAATGGAATAAGAGAACATTTTGCTTCTTGAAGATGTGATATTTGCAGAGGAGATATTTGCCTTTGAAAGATCCTTTCTGCCCACAGTGTCTACTCCTGAAGAAACGCATCAGACCTCCAAAGAATGTGGGAAGGATCACTAGGTCACAGAAACTATTCCAAGCTGAGGATGGGGGAGAATGTACAGTTCAAGCAGTTTTATATATTTAAAAAGATGTTAAACTAGCAGAAAAGGAAGAATGAAAAATGACTTGCTAAAACAGGATTTCTAAAGATAACTGTACACAAAAGAGAATCTTGGAAGGCTTGTTTTGAGCTCACAGAGCTAAAGAAACTGAAAATGAATGGACTCGCTCCCAAGGAATTTGGATCCCAAAGCTGTGACTTGGTCTCCTTAGGAATCTGATATGTACAGGCAACTGCCCAGAACAGTGACCTTTGACTTCATTGCTGCTTTTAGTAAATATGGGGAGATGATTTAGCAGAGCTTGAAGAAAACCTTTTATTTTAAAAACAGAGCAGAAAGCACATCAATCAGCCAGCTTTGAAAAAAAAGTATCTAGTTTGAAATTTAATCATCAAACAGGAGGAGGATTAAATGGCAGAATTTTAGGACATATCAAGTAGAAAATCTACCAACTAGATGCAATAGAATGTATGAAGTGCCAGACACTGGCAAAAAAAACCTAGTATCTCAAGTACTTCTTATTTTTTCAGAGAGATTGTTTTATATTCCTTGACAGTAATTTTCTTTTAAATTATATGATTTTCCATCTGCTAGGACTAAAAATAAGAGGTATGATTCCTGAGACAGAGTGTCCCAGATAATATGTTAATGGAAAGAAAGAATAGTGGATAAATTTTAAAAGCTATTGAGAATGAGCACTGTCACTGTCGCAAGGATAAATAGTCACTTTGGCAGATGCTTGCTTAAAAGCCTCCGTGACTGGTCCAGGTAGGCTCCGGGTAGAAGATATGCTCCTGCTATTCTGTTATCAGAATTCCAATGCACCGCGCTTTTTCAACAAAAAGAACGATGCACTGTCACCACAGCTCTTGCTTCTTGGCTTCCTGAACCTAATGCAGTGGATGGAGAAGATATGGGCTTGTTCATTGACATGGTGATATCACTGAAACCTTTACCAGATACTCCTGAGCTCTCTAGCTCAACTGGGTGACTGATCCTTTTGAACAGTCAGCAGTGCCCTTGACATCATCTTGGAGGTCACTGAGGAGATGGGTACAAGTTCTGGGACAGTAAAAGCCATTTCTAGGGAAATGTCTAAGGAAGGTTCCTCTGGTTTGGTCCTGGGAATATCTTAGCCCCTGCATGCATACTGTTGGGCATCTGTGGACACAGTAGGGCTGCACTGTTAACTAACAGTGATAACTTTGCTAAGAAAGCACCAGTGTTTCCTTTGTTTAAAAGAATGGGAGTTAAGGCTCAGGAAAGTCCATGCCAGACTGGCAAAGTGGCAGAACTAAGATATGAAACAAAGAGTCTGACTTCATTAAGTTGAATTCACATACCGGGAACTTTCCCAGGCACCTCACACAATCTATATGGAAAATCAGGGGGATAGATTATCTTATTGCATAATAGCATTTGCCCACTGGAGGAAACTGCTACAGTATTTTGTATAAGAGAGCCGCTTTAGGAGTTTAGGAAAACATACAGGTCAGACTGAAGCAAAGAATTCAGAAAGAGGAAGCTGTGTTTCTTTCCAACACTTTCAGGATCAATGATGGAAACCACATCTCAGGAAGAAGATAGATGCTCACAGCTCTTCAGCACTGAGTGGCTATTTGTAGCCTGGTATGTCTCAGTAATACAAAGGAACATGATCACAAAACCTTTTAAGAATGTGAACCTGTACCTTTGGACAAAATCATAATAGCCCAAATGTCTTTTGAATGGTCCCCTCCCCCAAGTGCTTGGATTAGACCTCATTTGCATCAGGTGAGAAGACAGGTAAGCTTCCCATTGGTGATCCTCATTAGATTGCTTCCAAGTGCACTTTTAAAGGACATGATCAGGTGGCCAGTTATGGAAGCAGGGCCCTGGTGCCAAGGGGGGACCTTAACTGATTCTATAAGACCTGGTGCTCAGATGTCATGTCTCTAGTAATTTCTATTTTACTCCTAGCAACTTATGCATTGTCATAGGATACTGCAATACACTCAGTGTGTCTTTTCCTTGGAAATTCACTCACTCATTCATTTATATAAACCATGTAGCATTTTCAGGGAGCTATGTAGCAATATTTTCCTGATACACATCTTTCTCCCACCTTGTGCTGTACAGAGAGTTGCAGTAGTGAATAGGAAGCAAGAAAACAAGTTGAAATATAAACAAAGATCCTGGATGTAGTAGTACAAACATCAAAAAATAAGATAGCTGGGCGTGGTGGCACTCCAGAGGCCGAGGTAGGAGGATCACTTTGAGTTGGAGGCCAGCCTGAGACTACGTATTGAATCCAGTTCAGCCTGGGCTAGAGTGAGACCCTACCTCAAAAAAAAAAAAAAAAGATAATATAACTTTTTTTTTCCCCTCTGCTCTCTCACTCTTTCCCTTCCTTTCTTTCTTTTCCTTCCTTCCTTCCTTGCTTTCTATCTTCTTTGATCATCTTTTGTAATTAGCATTCTTTTCTTACTTACAAAATAATGTATCATTATTCTAGCTCCAACTAGCTAACTCACAGATACTTAAGGGAATGGGGACACAGCTGTGATTCTCAAGTCGTTCTTGGCATTGTTCCCATTTTCTCAATATCCAAAGAATATTTCTCATAATTACAGCCTCCCAAAAGCCCAAGTACCTGTACTAATGGACTTTTATTTTCTTTTCTTTGTTTTCTAAACACTTGATTTTGGACACAACTCTTCACTCATCAGAGCTGAAGAAAGGGTGCTTCTTGGGTTATTCTTCATCATTTATGGTCCAGTAAAGTCTTAGACCATTTTATTGAACCCAGATATTTCCTAGCAATAATCTCTTCACTATGGAATTGCTTCCTTCCATTTGATATTTAGCTTCTCTTTCTAATTGCCCAATTGATAAGAGGCTCTTTTTAGTTTCCCAGCACCAAAAGAAGCAGAACACAAGCTAGTTCAGAAAAACTGCTCAGAGATAGGTACCTCTGCTTTCATAAATCCTTAAACATATTGCATTATTTATCATGTTGCCTTGAAACACATCAACCTCCAGGAACCCTAACATCACCATTGTGATTTACGTGTAGCTGTCTGAGGTTTTCATTCCTATAAAAGTCCAGGGAAAGCTGTGAAATGATACAAGCAAAAGGTTAAATGATTTCATTCCTCCATAGGACAACTGCATGGTTTTCTGGAGGTTCATGATCACCGTCAAATACAAGAGAGTCATTTCCCCATTCTTAAACCGAGCCCTCTCTCGATTTTACCTGATAGCCATTCCCTTATCTCTAAGAATTTGGAAAACTTTGAGGTTTTAACACCTAGAGGAAAGCATGGAAAATTTGGCAGTTTTGATGGTTTCTCCCCCTAATCCTTTAAATTTTAAATAACATATGTTAAATGTTGCTTTTCCATATCATGACTCAAATTTCTCCAGAAATCTTTGTATATGTTTTCCCCAATGGCTATGAGCTCATTAACATTTATCTTTTTATTTACATATTTATTTAATTTCCAAGCAGATTAAAACAGAGAGAAGAAAGGCAGAGAGATAGAAATAAGAGAGAATGGACCCACCAGGGCCTTCAGCCATTCCAAACAAACTTCAGATGCATGCATCTCTTTGTGCATCGGGCTTTATGTGGATACTTGGGAATCAAACTCGGGTCAGGCTTTGCAGGCAAGCACCTTAATTGCTGAGCCATCTTTCCAGCTCTCCAAATATCTTTGATAAAAAGGTAGAAGGTTGTCTATAGCCAAACCACCCTGAATACCCCTGGTCTCTTCTGAAAAGGTGGAAGTTGAGTTGGGAATGATATTAAATACTTACTTAAAGTCAATAAGAAATTCTTTGTACACTGAAGAAAAAAGAAAGCACATTTCTTAATATACATTGCTGTTACTGGACACTAGATCCTGGGCACCAAGGCAAAATGAAAACAGCAATGAATTCCTTAAGTATTAGTCCTAGAATTGAGTGACAAACAGTGCAAACACTGAGATGTAATACCAGTGCCCACACAGGAAAATATGAATGTAATGATTTTAGCTCTCAAAAATAGATTAATTTGGAACCCATTTTTTTCACTTTAAATAAGCTTGGGCAAGTTTAGTGCTGGTGTGTAGATGAAAGTATGTGAAGGAAAACCAAGATCCTCTAAAAGTAGAATGAAATGTGTGACAAGCAAGGTATGCTTAGGGGCACATGAAAATTGTCATTTTTTTCTTGGTATGCAGGCAGGAAATATTGAATATGAAATGATGGACTGAGACTTTGAGGACCCAAACTCTGGCACATTTTAAAAGCATAAAAGTAGTAATGTTCCCATATGCCCTTTCTCTAGATTACAATTTATGTAAGCCTACCAAATTTTTTTCTTTAGTAAAAGAAATCATCCTTTTATTAACCATTCCCTTGCTTATTACTAGCAATAGAGAAAGTTTGTTTGGTTTGCAAAGACCATTTGCTGGCTGTGTGTCATTGGAAGAACAGCTAACTATTCTGTTTCCCCATCTATACAAGGAGAGTAATGACTTGAGTATTAAAGATAGCAATGTAAATAAATTGGAGCTGGCCATAGAAACTATTATTGTTGATAAAGGTACCATCATTATTTCATTAAAAATAAAGAATTAAATTTTGTCATTTTTAATGAAAAAAAATACTCAAAGATCAGAGTATAATTGGGTTTAGGTAAGATTCTTTAATTGTTCAAGAAGTCGTTCTTTTCCTACTTATCTAAAACTTGCTGTGAGCCTAGATTCTTCCTGTACACCAGTGACCTTAACCAAAAGATGGAGCTGATTGTCCTCAAAGATAAAGTTCTGAGAACAGATTAGCAAGAGAGCCTGCCATGCTTGGCAGTAAAGGGACGCTTGTCCCAGACTCACACAACAGAGGCAAAATGAAAATGAAAAAAATAATGTATAAAAGGAAGGAGTTGGGGACAAGCCTAGATGTAGCTGTAAGAAAGATCGAAGAAGAATGCGTGTTGCAGAAGCACCGTTGGCTCTTCGTCCTATCAAAGACACTCGGGAAGGACAAGTACCTCACTGTCCATGATGTTTCAGGTGTTAAAAGTGCAGAGACCGTTCTATCAGCAGAGACCCTTCCTACAATGAACACTGCCCACAGGGACAAGATTCCACTTCAGCCCATATGGACTCACGCTTCTCTTTGGCTACTTGAGAACATTGTGACCGGATCTAAATTTGCTCATGCCCCATAAAAATTGTTTTTCAGGGGATAATAAAAGTATCTGATAGCTGTCTGGAAGTGATCTCAAGGGTGAGAAGAGAAATGGCAACTTTTTTCAAAGCTCCATGACCAGGAAGTGTGAAGAAGAAGAAAAGAAAGAGAGAGCTGCATTTCCCCAACTGTGGTCGTTTTGAGTAAATGTCCCCCAATAGAATTTATTATAATAGAATTTATTATAATTGTAAATTGTCTCCAGCCTTCTGACTGGAGGAAGTGTCACTTTGGCCTAGCCTCCTGGGGACTGGCCCTTTCTAATTTGGATGCAAAATACTAGGGATAGATATGCAAAAGAAAAGCCAGAACTCCAGTTCTGGCAGTTCTGCATTTTTGTGAATTACAGTGTGACAGTGTGCTTGCTTGCTTGCTTTTGGAGGTGCTGTTTCTCTCTCTGCTTGCATCTGTAAAGGGGGCCAACCTTTTTTCCTTAACTTCCCCTGGGTCTGTTACTTCAATAAATTCTTTCCTCCCAAAATTGTGCCTGGTTTGGAGATACATCCCAGCGGGTGTGACTGACTACAACACCAATTCTATCTGAAATTCACTAGATGCATAGCACTCTGTAAGTTCATCATCACCTGCTTGCTGATCTGGGAGACCATTGTAGACTCAGCCAAAATAACTACCAAACATGTCCTTCTGGAACCTTCTACTCTTCAACTTTCAATCCATACTATCCATTTATACTAAATCTAAAGGGAAGACAGGAAATAAATACACTCTTGGATGAACTCCTCTTTCTCAAGGTATCTCCCTACTGTTCCCCACACATTCTTTATTCCCTTAAAGGGGAGAAGGAGGATGCGATTTCCTGATGCCCTGGGCAGAGGCAGGCATGGGTCTTCCTTCTACGTAGTCTCAGGAAACACATTAATAGTCACTTGGCTCTCACCATATCCCCTTGGAAATCCCCAGGTATGCTTTTTGCAAAACTAAAAATAAATAAGAGGAAATCAAGGTGGTTTTATTTCAAGATAGATAATAGGTCATTATTTTGTTTTGTCTTCACAGGTGATGCCAAACTCTATCTCTGTCCACAGACATGACTCAACCTTTCCCCTCCCCTCCAAAGCCACCTATGACCAGAATGATCTCATTTCCATGTTCTGAGTAAGTATCAACCAAGATGTTGGGGCTGCCATGTTCTCCATTGGGCTTGCATTGAGTGACAACTGTCATATAAAGAGACTTTAAGGATTTTCCAAAAATATTCATATTTTTGTCCTTTCCTTGTGGGGTTTGGACATTTTAAAATTTAGCTACAAACCAGGAATTTATGAGATTTTAGTAAGCATTCATTCTTCTTATTTTGCTGTGTATATACACTACCACTCTTCAACCTCTTCCTTTTTAATTTTGTAATATTAGATATTAAACCTAGGACTTCATGAGTGGTAGGCAAGCTCTCCCCCATTAGGTTATAACCCCATCCTTATATTTAATTTTATATTTTGATAAAAAGTTTCACTAGCCTTCCCAGTCTTGTCTTGAACCTGTGATTCTGTTGCCTCAGCATTAAAAGTGGCCGGGAGGACAGGTCTGAGCCAGCAGACCCTGCTTCCCTTTCTTAAGCAAAGAGGAATTTGAGAATGTTTTGTGAAACCATCTCCATCCTCTTGTTATTCCATAAAGCTTGGGGAATGCACATAACCTATGTCTGACCAATCAGCATATTCTATATTATTTATTCATTTTCAAATCTGTGACTCAGGTCAGGTCAATTAAAATGAGTCTTATCAGTTTTGCAGAGAATGTCTCTCTTTGTATTGAGATTGATGAAGACATAAGCTACGCAGATAGACGTGCTAGAAGTCATTCACCACTACAGAAGGAGGGTCTGAGAGAGAAGAGAACCAGCACAAAAGAAAAGAGAAGGCCAGGGAAGACCTAGTCCTGATGGCACTGTTTCTGTTGTGAAATCTACCCAGGCTTAAGTTCTAACCCAGTGCATCCCCCATTTTTGTCTAATTTTTTGTTATATCTTTAGCCAATCTATGTTAGAATTTCCATCACTTGCCATTGAGTATAACCCAATTAAAAGCTTGCATTCTACACTAAGACATCATTCCATCGAAGACTTTATCAGCAGTGTTCTCACTTTGTCACTTAAAATTATGCCTGGAAAACAGGTGATGGTCGTGGAAAGAGCTCCCAACCTCAGGGCTTTGTTATTACTGAACTTCAGCTTCTAATAAGCACAGAAAGCTGGATCGTAATCAAAGCACAATGAAAACCATTTCCAACGTGAATAATCTTTGGGACAACACCATTCTTCTTTTCTCCAGAGACAGACAAGAGTCACTTCTCATTTGCTCTGATAGGTTAGCCAAAATACAAGTGAACACGACTATGAGGTTGAGAAAAATCCATGAACTACAGAAAATAATTCCAATAAATGAGAGCATAACAAGAAAATGAATATGAGCTGGGTCTTTGAAAGTCACCCTTTGAGTGTTTATTAAGTGTTGGAGTTACGTTTGATTATAATGGGTGAAGAATTTCCATGTGGTCAAAGTGAGTCTAGGGTAGCCAAGAAGCAATTGGAAGTCATACAGAGCTGCTCTTGGCTTTCCAAAGGGTGTGGAAAGAATAGACAGGACAAAAAAAAAAAAAAAAAAAAAAAAACCACCACTGGAACTCTGGCCCAGTTCCCAAGTATTAGCATAGAGGGGTGCACTCTCCATGTAGAGGGGTGTCATCAAGTAACTAAAGAAGAAATACTGTGTGAGAAGAAAGGACAGTGCAGAAGAAGTTCCTTTCATTGCAGTTCCTCGCCAATGTCAAGAGGCTGGCTGAGGATCAGCAAGGATCCTCTAGGAATGCCTCAGTTTCTTGGATTGGGGCCAGTTCCTCAGAGCAGATGTGAAACGTTTACTGTGATTAGGAAATATTTTACTTGTGAGAATGTGGATGCTACAATCCTCAACTCAGCCAAGAAGACTTAATAAATGGTGAAATTTTACATCTTTAGGGAGGAGCAACATAGTTTTTTTTTAAGTGTTGGTTAAAATAAACACTGAATTCCCAAAGAAAGACCAACTGATGATGTGCAGTACTGATCATTTTATTACTGTGGAAAAGTCGACTCAGCCAGTGCAGCCCACGTCAGCCTTTTGTGACTGCTCTCCCTCTCCCATTACAAATGGATATGATGAGTTCTCATCCCTTACTCGCTCACTTGCCTTCTGATGAGTCAAAAGTAGACAAACAGAATTCATCATTGTTAGCAAGCTTTCAATGAAGAAGCAACTTTAAATCACACTCAAAATGACAATGTAATCCAGGGTAAACCAAATGGACTGTTTATTATAACCTGTGAATACATGATAGCAAATTAGAGAATATCATACATTCTGGTGCTCCCTTATTGTCAGCTGTCTGACCCTCAACAATTCTTGATTTCTCTCGCTTTCAGTTTCTTGTGAAACTGAAAAACACAAGGTAACTGGGTGGCCCAGTATTTCTAAGAGTGCATAATGTAAAACTACTTCTGTGAGATGTTAAGGAATTGTCAAAGCAAAGATGAAACTCATCGACCATCCAAGAAAGCAAAAGACATTCAGAAAAGAAATGAGGTGTGTAAAAAATAAAGAATAGAGTGAGCTTGAAGACATTGACCTTAAAATCTAGTATGGATGAAGTAGGTAGTGGGGAGAGTGAAAGATAAAGGAAATGAACTTCAGGATGCAAATAGGTGTCATCATGACTGGTGATGATGGACGATTCATGATGGCTTTGATTTCTTCCTGTGAGCAGGAAAGAATACTGCTTTAATTTTGGCAGGAGGCTAGCGGAAATAATAAATTCTATTGACACTATCCAAATTAGAAAGAAAGAAAAAACAAAACACCCATCCCTGTAGCTGGGAAACCCTTGCCCCTTGGCAATGGCAGTGGAAATGAAGAAAAGAAGAAGAAAATGAAAATAATTGAGGACAGAGTTGAAAGGCTTGTGCCCAATTAGATGTTGGCAGAGAACAGAAGAGAAAATCCTGGATGACACCCAGGTATTCATTTTGGGTCACCAGGTAGAGGATGATAGTCAAAATGATGACGGAGACCCTGCAGCACAAAGGAGGGGAGACAGGACATGGTGAAATGAAGCTGAGTTCCCTTGGGGACATAATCACCTTCTTAATTCCACTGAGCATTGAAATGAAAGTCTTTGGATACATGCTGTAAAATCTGGATGGGTTCCTGAAGTCTGAATACACTTGACTGTCATTCACCCACAGATGACCATCCAAGCTTGTGAAGAGTCAAACAAGAAAGACAGCTGAAATGATCCTGGGCAGGGGGTATGGGGGGAAACAAGCCAAAGAAACTCTAAGGTATCAATAATCTTAAACTATTAGTGTTGTTATGGAGTCATACAAATGAAGCAGGAAAAATTGACAATCTTGACAGGGGCTTACAGTTTTCCTGTGACTGTTTCATGTGACCTTAGAAAGAAAGCAGTATCTAACTTCTACCTCTGAAACATAAACAATATTTGCTACCTTTTAGGATTTTTTCCCCAAAGTACAGATAATGTTAAACAATGAATTTTTAAACAGAATAATTTCTGTTTCTAATTGGGGAGTGTACTGACAGAGATCAATACCATAGTTTTATGTTTAGGATGTATACATAAACCCATCTCCATGACTCAAGTAAAAAGATATATAGATTTTCTATAAATTCTCAGTCTAAAAAAAGGGCCAGTCACATATATGCCCCTCTCCAAATAACAAAACAAGGTGTTTAGAAAACAAACACCTAAAAATCTCCCTTGAAGAAGTCAATATTCTCAGTTTCTTTAGAGGCACAGCAGTGTCTCTCCCACTTGGAACTCAGGGCACCTTTCTTCCATCCGATTTTCTTCCTGACGATGCTACAGTCTCTGGAGCTGATTTCATCGATGGCTGCTGAAGCATGACTCTGTTTTTATTATAAGCTTTTCTTCTTAAAGCAACATTTTGATGAGCTAAGCATAAATTAATCAGAAACATATGGGTCAAATTGACTTCAAAATACATATGGGCTTAAAAACGAAGAAAAGGACTTGGGGCAAAAACACACTTAGGGCTTTAGAAGCCCAGTATGTTTAACAAATAAAGAGCTGTAGCAGGAGGATTCCAAAATGTGACCTCCTCTTATCTCGCTCCTGGTCAGCAGAGCCTCTGGTATCTTCTCACAGAAAAAGGAAGTCAGGAAACAGATGAGCAGAGAGACGTCTGGGCCTCACAGGGAACACGCCAAGGCCAGACTCTGGGGTTTCAGTCGGTCTGGATGCTGATTTGGGGGGAAAGAGACTTCCAAAGTCATTTTTTCTCATTTCTGAGACTCTGGGATCAATCCCCACCATTCTGGGCTCATTTCTTTTAAAGCCAGAAATTCCTTCATTTGACTCTTGCAGTGCAGTTCTGCTCCAGCATAACCTGCCATCGCCCCCAAATCACTAGGTGAATACAGCCAAGACCTTGTCTCTCCACCACACTTCCCCACCTCCCCGTCTGCCAGGCACAGATTCTTGGGGTCATTTGTCCCCTTAATCCCCTAGAGCCCATCAGTCATCAATCACTGAGCAGCTGTCCTTTGAAATCCATACCCTCTCCACCCTGACTGCCGTCACTGTCACCTGGGCCCCCATCTCTTCACACCTGGAGCACTGAGCAGCCTCCAAGCTGACCTCAGTGAGGACAGCGTCCCTCCAACCCCAAGGCCACCCCTGGCTCGCTCACTCGCTCACACTATCAGCTTCATCTTCTCTAGCGCTTGCTTTCATCATATCGCCCTTCTTCTAGATGTCAAAATCAAACACTTGCCTCCTCTCAGGTTTCATTGTAACAGACACCTTGCACATCTCCCAGCATGCTCTCCAGCCCTGCTGGTACTGGCCCCATCCCTGACCAGTTCTGTGTTTATAGCCAGTTTATATTCCAATTCATATCTCCTCACAGCATTACTTGACTTCCTCACTTCCATTTGCTTTTCTTCTCTGTCTTGAAGACATGGTGCTTATATCATACAGTTTGGTAAATCTCACAGAATGGGGTGTTCAGGCGACTCCAGGACTCAGTTCAGAGTAGAGTGGAAAGGAGAACAGCATTTCTAATGACCCTGTGCGGCCATGCAGGGGAGGAGAAACTCTTACTATGCTTGAGGACTTGTAAAAAAATAACTTTGTGTTTAAGAAAATGTAAATAAAGCACAGGCAGCTGGCAAGTGGAGCCAGATTGACTGGTGTAGACCTTTAATCCAAGCACTTGGGAGGCTGAGGCAGGAATGTTGAGACCTCGGGAGTCTACAGAACAAGACCCAGTCTCAAAATAAACAAAAAACAAGCAAACCAACAAGGCAGGTATGGTGTTATGTGCCTGTAATCACAGTCACACTGGAGGATGAGTCAGTAGCATAGAGAGTTCAAGGCCAGCCTAGGAAGTTTTGGGAGGCCCCGTCTCAATATAAAAATCAAGAGCTGAGGATGTAGCTCTGTGGCAGAGTGCTTGTCTAGTTCAAAATTCTGCTTTCAGCTCTCAGTACTGCAAATATCATTGGAAATCTACTAAAAAGAACAAGTGGGTTTGTTAAGGATGATAAGGTTGGACAATGGTCAGTCTCAGATCATAGAAAGCTGTGGAAACCATGCTGAGGAGTAGATTTTATTCTAAACAGGAGCCACTGAAAATCATATTCCTTCTAGGGAATTAGGTTATTTCTTAGTAGTTGATGAGTCGCTTGGTGAAGAATGGAGTTGAGTGGGAACTGCAGTGAGGCCATCACGATGAGCATTTAATAAAGCGGTGACAATGAAGACTTTTCATGGAATGTAAGGAAAGCTGACAGGATATTTGTGATTTGGATGGGACGTGTAGGAGACACTGACAAAGCAAGGTTCCTATATTTCAGGTTGGAGGAACTGAGCACATTTTCTAAAGTACAGGAGTGTGAGAGAATCAATATGTTAGATCAAGATTTTAGTTCTGAGGAAAAGTGGATTAAATATTTCTAGTCTTTTTCCATTCCCTTGAAAACAACATGAAGAAGTGGAGGAAATATTTTATGCCTATGGAAGGGCATTGGACAGCTCTCAGGACAGAATATGGGTGTCTAGGGAATGGGGGTGTAGCTCGGTAGTAAAGAGGTCACCTAGCTCTGATTTAAGGCTCTGATTTCAATCCCAAGCACATAAATAAATAAATAAATAAATAAATAAATAAATAAATAAATAAATAAATAAATAAATAAAGGAAGGGTTGGGAAAATCACTAAATAAATAATAAAATACTACTGCCTTCTCAAACAAAAAGAATATAACAAAGTCCAAAGAAATCATGGAATGTGATTTCCCAGAAGGTGATTTCCACATTTCCTCTCAAGGCCTTTTCTTCCCATTGTGAAAGTGGCAAAGAAGAGCTCGAGAGAGTTTTCTAGGAGCACAAAGTGAGACTGTGATTCAGGCCAAGAAGAGCCTCGGTTAAACATGCTGGTGTTTTGGCTGGTACCTCAAAGATCACACCTAAGGAAAAGTTCAACTGAAATTGACACAAACTCAGAGACAGAATCCAGAATCAGATCTATTGACTGGTTTAAGCTGATACGAGATTAATAATTTTAATTTTACTGCCTATCACAAATAAATAAGAAATACTATCTGGAAAATGATTAAAACCACCTAGGGTTCCAAAATACATCTGAAAATTGCCAAACATGATCACATAGTATTAAAAAAGTAAAAAAGTATCCTCAAATAAGATGTCTAAGATGAATGATAAAAACACAAAGAAGAAATACAGATAATTGAAATATACCCAGACTATAGAAGCATCAAGATTTTTTTAAGGACTAAAAGACAACATTTGGGATATAACAGAAATATATAATTTTTTCAAATCTAATAAAAATATTCAGCCAAAATCCATAACAAATATTAAGAGCTCAATGCTTGGTTTTAATATCAATAACTGAAGAGATAATAACAAGATGAAACAGAGATCTGGCAGGTAATACACATTCTAGAACTTCCGAAAAATGTACGTGAAGTACATAAAATAGTATAAAATTCAGACCGGGGGTAGTGAAATGTTCTCACATACAAACAACTGGAATTTCAAAACAGAAAATGTGACATAAAATATTACAAAATATTAGATAGATAACTAGAGATTTTGTACAGTGACAAAAATTATCAGGCCACAAACCCAACAAATTTAGAATATTAGAAACAAAATCCAGAAATACAAAAAGGGCTAATTCATCAACTCTTAAAGCGGAAGATGCATTTGGCATTTAAGTGGATGTATATAATTTAATTAATGAAATAAGAGTCAATAATGTAGCATTTTAGTAAATGTAGCAATAGAATTTGAAGAACACTAGATCACAATAAAAACTCAAACAAAAAAACAAACAGAAAACCAATAATAGAAAGTAGGTAAAACCTTTGGTTCTAGTTGGTATGTATTTTAACTTGGCTGTCAGAAGTTTGTCCGGGACTCACTTCAGAACAGTCATGTGTAAGAAAAGACTCCACATTACATTTTCTACATTGAAAGTAGAGAACAGAGGGACAATACACGATTAGCAAGCCTGAGCTCATTGTGACAAATTTCAGACTCAAATGTCTTCTTAAAATATTTATAAAACATTTCAAAATGAACATAATTATAAGTCATGATCTCTTTGGACTTTGCTATTTTTTTTGTAAGACAAGCAGTAGAATATATGCAGATTATCTAACTAAATTAGAAAGAATTGAAATAATATAGAGGTTATACTCTAGCCACAATAAAGATCATAACATAAAAACTGAAAATTGATCTATTTTGTAATTGAGCAATAATA